>CAAKHC010017706.1:0-17905 GCA_901007825.1 Macroramphosus scolopax | reverse complement strand
TAACACACACATGTGTCTGTGTCCAATTGTTTCCACCTTCGTTGGCTGCTTCTTCGGGTTGAATCCGTTGTTCTGTCCTTTGCGTCCAGGCTCAGCCTTATTGTTCCTACGGCTTTGGGAAGGAGAGCTAACATGTTTGATTTGTATCAAAGTTAAATGTCTGCGTACGCGCGTGTCTGCATGTGGTACAATTGGTCCAACTGCCGTTGTTTCCTTGTCATGTCTCCCCTCTGTCTTATCGCTCACCCTCTTCTCCTTTCCTGTCACTTCATCCACTCATCCTCTCTACATCACCTTTGCCCTGTGTTGTTCTCCGAACAGGAGTAACAGGCACTCGGTGGGGGGTTCGCAGGGCGGGTCCCCGGGGTGCTCCAGAGGGGTCTCCATGACCAACGGGGAGTTGAATGAGGAGCAGATCACTGGTCCCGGCTCGTCTGGTCGTCGTCGGTCCACCAAGAATCACTGCAGCCCTGGAAGCAGCACAGGTACTGAATATAGAAGAAGAAATCTAATTCCATTTATTAACTGCTACTATGAATTTTATTGAATAACAAATGAATATGCTTATCTACCCTTGAGTTAACTTTTTAATCATCAATTGGTGCAAAACTCATTCAACCATGTGAAGATAAAATCTCTCAGAGCTTAAATTTTAGGTCAACTGATAGATTTGATGTCATCTTTAAACAAGCATGTTCAGTCTCGTGCAGAACGATTTGAAGGCTGTCGTCTGTGTGGTACCAAAATGCTTCATTTACAATAGCATGTTGTGACACATGTCACCTTCATCAAAACATTGCAGCTCCCTAGATCTGCTGCACTTGGTCTCATTGAGATTTCATGATATTTAATTTGATTGTGCAGCCCAAGATCACAACCTGAAGATTATATGAAGAGCAGAAAACATGAAATAAACTACAATGTTCAAATAACCTAAACATCTTAGTTCAATACCTTTGATGGGATCCATGTGAGAGGTCTGTGAGATCCCGACAGCTGAAAGCTGCATCCCAGATACATCAACAACACTGTAACAGTAAATCACTCTTTAATCCTCCTTCTTCTCTGAAATAAAGTTGAGTTGACGTCCAACGGGCTGGAGAACAGCGTGGCCCACCACACGCCTCCTCCACCTTCTCCTTTGGGTCGATCACCAGCTTCCAGCGGCAGTAGTCCCTCTCCAGCTCAGGACGCCCTGGTTGGAGTAACTCCAGCGGAGCCGGTCCCCACCACCACCTCCAACACAGAGCAGGCCGACAGCAGCGCCTCAGAGCCCCCCTCAGACTCACTCCCAGCTGGGTAAGACTCATCAGGACACGTGTTGTCTGCCCACAATTTGATGTAATTGATCTGATTAAGATTGACGCTTCAAAAATCTTTTAACACAGCAAAGGTTTCACAATTTTAAAAAGTAACTAAACCTGCTTTACTGACAAAAAGGAAAACACATAAATCAATTTTCTTAAGACTGATATGCATCATCAGTCTATTGGATGGAGTGTGAAATATGAAGTGATGTCTTGTTCAGGTCACAGGTTGTGCCTTAAATAACATTTGTTTGTTTGGTGTCTCTGTTAGCTGGGAGCAGAGGGTGCTGCCTCATGGCAGAGTTTACTACGTCGACCACAACACCAAAACCACAACATGGGAGAGACCACTGCCACCGGGGTATGTCCTCTAAATCCACATGTGCTGTCCATGTACTCTTCTTGTTTGACAGACTCAGGTTTTACAGGGTTAGGGGGAAAAAAGTCACACAGACACAAGATCCACCTTTGACGTTACGGAGATCCCTTCACCTCCGAGGACATACATGATATGGATGTGGATTGCCTGGACAGCGACAGTCTATATTGCTTTCACTCGAGCTGCACGTGGAGCCACATTCTAATATATGGCAGTACCCATTTTTCTTTGGTACCGGATGCACAAAAGATGCCGTTGAGGCGTATACTAGACAAGACACGAAATAACAGTGGCAAATGTGCAGCAACGGGTCGACTCTTGCTTAGGAGTGTATACGGAGGGTCGAAAGACAGTGACACGGTTCATGGAGGTGAATGAATCAAACCGATGTTTGTAAAATATTCACCATGTCCACAGCCTCTAACGACCACAGGACATCTCTGTGTGTCTATTCAGAGCTTCAAGGTTTTCTACAAATGTCTTCTTCTTTGGTCTTCTTACCATGTCAGTAAATTAGACAAACAGTGAGTGAGGGGAGCTTGTTCACTAGTTAATTGATCACAGATGGTGTTGTTCTCTCGGACAGATAGAACAAGTAGGAACAGAAATGTCTCCAGATCGATGCTGCTGTTCAGGTTGGTCTTGTCTGAGGCTCTTTTAGGATTGTGTTTTATAATAAATCCCACTATTTGTTGATTTGTGCTGAAACACTTCTGATCGTTTGTGTGCTCAGCCGTCGCAGCGTCGGTTCAGTGTTCTGCCTCTCTGCTCGGCATGACGGGAGCAGAGAACCCTGCCAGAGTCAGGCCCTTTTTATGACACTTTTAACAGCAATGATTATTTCTGGATTTTCAGAGTGTAGGACTGAGTGACAGAGAGGCTGTCTTTTGAAAAAGGTCCCCTCCCCCTTCCCCCCAAGCCTCCTCTAATCTCAGTTTTTCCATACAAGGAAGGAGAGCGCGGGGGCCCTGAGAACAAAAGTCCTTTCTTAGTGCCACATGTACTTCCATCGAACACTGCTGGCTGCTGGCTGCCGGCTGCCGGCTGCCGTGGTCCTTCAGAGGATCAATTAGCAGGCTAATGCCAGGCTAGCCATCCAGATGTGGACACCAGGAACTGTTTAGGGGTTGACGTGCAGGGTGGGGGGAGTTCGGCAATTTGTGTTGGAGTCTGTAGTAATGAAAGCCACCCGAAGCTCCTGAGTCACACTGCCTGTTATCAAATACACAGAGAATCTGGTAACACGTAATCCATCACAAGCTCAACCTTTATTTTAAGTTGCAGGATGCAACTTAAAATAAGTTAATTAACATTTTGTGTTTATATATTTAATATATATTTTGAAAATGGTAAATGGTTCTCTTATGAAACAATGTCCCTTTCAAATGATTATGGTTGATAAGAAAATCTATTTAGGGTCCCCCAGTGGTCACATGATCTGCTAATGAAAACTGAGGACAGGTAAACGCTGCCTGCAATCGTTAAAGCTTTAAAAGCGGCTTTAATTCATATTTTTCAAGTAGCAGTGTATCGATTTCGTTAGAGCGGTATATGTTGTCTCATTGCGGTTGCTTGTCTTTTTCATCCTGACTGTAGTGGAAACATCAGAAAACAGATGGAAGACACTTAAATAACTATGAGGTCTAAACACGTGATGGAGTTTCAACATGTTGTAGAAGTGGTGTGAGTGTAAATGATATCTGCTCTTCACGGTTTTGTTAGCAAACGGAAGTCAGTGTTGTTTTTTCTACCAACTTCTCTTAAGTCAGGCAAGCAAGGATATAATAAGTCAGTCCTGCTGAGCACGGGGAACTTGTCAGTGTGTACTTCCATGTGTATCCTTTTATGTTTTTTGCCTTTGTGGACCGTCTATATCTCAGTTGCGGTCCAGACCCCCCATCTCAGGGGAAGAACAGGATATACATAGACTCTTAAGCAACACCACTGGCAGCCAATGACGCATAAACACACCACAGCATATGGTTATCGTCACTCTGAAAGACGGCTCCTCCGGTCCTTCTCCTCATCTTGGTAACTGACGGCTGGCTTCGTCCTCTCTTCGCATAAACTACTTGATTGTGTCTGAGGCCAAGTCAAACCAGGGATGATGCAGAGCACAGTGAAAGTAATAGCTTCTCTTTATCTCTGGAAAAGTCACATTTGGAACTTTGATGATCACGCTTCAGGGACTTTTTGAAATCACATAGTAGGATATTCCAGTCTGTTTCTTCCCTCAACCTCAATCCCAGTCGTCCCATTGGGAATCTGCCAACACCAGGTCCAAGCTAGTCCTTTAGATTTGGTTACATTTTGATTAAATATGTACCCGACACCTTGAAATGAATTAGTTCACCACTAGATTATTGTTCAATTACTTGCTCCAAATCCTGCAGACTCTGGTTAAATACAGCTGTTCATAAGACCTCAACTCACCGGACACTGATGTGACCTGATCCATCAATCTGTTGGCCTCGCTGGAACACGAGGAAACAATCAGTCCACTTGCTCTTTATTGTACAGCAGGGCAACTGAGGAGGTTCCTCCCTTACAAACACATGATGAACACAGACCTTTAGCTTCATCTTACACACACCAGTTGATATTACCTGCATGTTTGTCATTGTAATTGAGATTGATTGGCGTTCTGCCTCACTCCCAGGGTCTCTACCTCTTCCTTTCTTCATCCCCTAATGTTTCTCTTTCCTCATCTCTGTACATCAGCAGCTTTGTAACACAGCCACCACCAACTGACTTAATAAAGATATCACTAGAGACTAAATCGCCTCTCGCCTCCCCTTCTTCCCTCTCAGCTGGGAGAAGCGTGTGGACCAGCGGGGCAGATACTACTATGTGGACCACAACACCAGAACCACCACCTGGCAGAGGCCCACAGCGGAGTCTGTGCGCAACTATCAGCAGTGGCAGAGCCAGCGTAACCAGCTGCAGGGCGCCATGCACCAGTTCAGCCAGCGCTTCCTCTACCAGGTACTCCCAGCCTTTACTAGATCTATTCACATATCAAACCAGGACGCTATTTGAACCTGTCGACCCATACTTACTTACTTACTTTGAAAAGTTTGGTGTTTACTCCAAACCCACCAGAGAAGGAAACTGACGATACGTTCTTCATGTAAAACATTACCTGTTGGGTTAAAGTCTTCCCTGGAAGGAATTCAGTCCCGACCTCTTCGTGAAGCAGTCAAGGTCAGACTGCAGCCGGGCTGTAAACACTTAACGACTAAAACAAAACTTTTCTGAAAGGAGCATTAGTAAAAGCGGCCTTAAAATCCTTACAGGCTTCTATTAAAACACCCCACCCTGTATGTTTGTGTGCATTTGTGAAATATCTTGTGTGTCTCAGTCGACACTTGTTTGTCATCGTCTGTTTGTGTGTATGTTGTCTGTGTTTGTGCTTGTTTCCATGTGATTCCCACATTGTGTTTGTCCAACAACCTAACTAACTTTTTTATCAGCTGTTTGACTCCATCCTCCATCCTTTATCTTTTCTTGTACTTCATGTGACGCCCATTTCCCACCCACATTGTTTCAGACTCATCATCCCTTCACTCTCATTCTGTTTCAAACTGACGACAGCAGCTACAAGCAACCGGTTCAAGAATCCAACACGGGTTTAATACAAGGTTCAGTCAGAATATTCTATTGTCAAAACTTGTGTTTTTGTTGTCTTTGATCTCCTGAAGTGTAATTTGTTCAGCCACAACATCGTCCAACAACCTCCAACAGGAAGCACATTTTATTTTTTGAATAAACACTTAATGAATGAATTAATCAACTGAAATTCTGATCAGTGTTGTTAACTTAGCTCATTTATAGGGCAGAACTACACGGTCGGTGCCAGTCTGCTTAATATAAACATTATTGTAAAATGAGTCCTCTTTTGGGCTGCTATTGAGACACACAAGCAATTTTAAGACATCAACTTGGGCTCCAGAGTGTTATGATTGCATATTTTCTCTACTCAGAGCAAACAAAAGTCCTCCTATAAGCAGCGTTGGGATAAAGTTAGGTTGGTTATCCCTCCCTGTGTGTGAGAAAAGCCAACAGGCAAGTCTGCCCGCCATGATGATGGTACGCTGCCCCGTCTTGGAATGACTAGCTGCTGATAGCGACGACTATTTATGGCCCCGATGTGTGTGAACAAGGAACGCACACAAAAGGGCTCATAGTTTAACCCTGAACACAGCCACATGTTCTACTGCCCAACTGACACGCTCACTGTGTGCTAGATTCAAACAGGATTACTTTAAACAAACCTGCAACAATAGTGTGTGTGCGCCTGTGTGTGCGTGTGTGTGTGTGTTTTTGTGTTGATTACCGCTCGTTAGCAATCACAGCCTCGCAGTCATTAACTGCTGTTTCCGGCTCACCCCTCTCTGTTCCCCCTTTCCTTCACCTCCAGCAGCTTGCCTTTTCTTACCCTCTGTCCTTTCTTTTAACTCCGTCCGCTACACCCCCCATCACACTGTCCCTCAAAAATCCCCCAAATCTCCTCTTCCCTCTCCGGTATCCCCATCTACTGCCTCGGATCAAATATCTTTGGTTTTTGCCTCATTTTAGATAATTTATCTCCTCTTTTTCTTTCTTGTTTTCACCACTCTTCATCCCCCACCATCAAATCAGTCTTTCACCTCCTCCACCTTCGCTCAGTTGCCTTTCTCTCTCTCTCTCTCTCTCTCTCTCTCTTCGCCACACTGCTTCTCTGACTTTCACTTAATCCGAGCAGAAACAAGGCCCCTTAGCAGCAGAACCTGAATCAGCCCTGTGTTTTATCACCCGCAGCACCGAACAGAAAACTCACACAGGTCCATGCGACTGCATGTCAGGTCCTCTGGTGTTTACACACATCCCGTCTGGGCTCCATTTCCATAGAGCACGTTGGTTTCTTCCATGAAAGCACAAAGAACAAAACACACTGATGCTGTGAAGTTTTTTTTTTGCTGAAGATATTTAGTCGGGCCGACCTCACAGATCAGAGGAATTATAAATCTGAGGATTTACTAAAACTACCAATACATTGATCCTATTGACTAGAACTGTGAGACTGAAGGACTCATTAAAGACAACATGCCGTCACAAACTCAACCTTCCTCTTTGTTGAATATGAACCACAATCCAAACTTCATAGATGAACCAGAAACAGGAACATGCCTGATATATGTGTAAATACATGTATGTTTATTTGTGTCGATTTACCATTGAAGTGGGAGATGGACACGATGGTAAACTGGACGAGTGAGCATCACTTACTTTAAGATTCTAGACAACCATGATGAAACAAAAACTGCTTTGCAAGATCAGTCCTGCACACACACGCACACACACACACGCGCACACACACACACACACACACACACACACACACACACTTTTCCGGAGTGTCTGCTGAACTCAAAGACCTCCAAGTCTACTGGAGTCCTTTTATTCACACTCTCTCTCTCTCTCTCTCTCTCTCTCTCTCTCTCTCTCTCTCGCTCTCGCTCTCGCTCTCTCGCTCTCGCTCTCGCTCACGCTCACGCTCTCCCTTCCTTTCCCTCTCTGCTCTCCTCAGATGTGGAAAACAAGTAGTACGGCGACATTCCAACAGAAATGTGAACTGATTCTGAAGTTGTCACCATTTTATGAAATCTACCTTCTTACTACCAGACGGCTGGAGGATTCTATCACGTTAAAACTGACCAGCTAACATCAGTTCCTTCCAGATCCACGATGCCCGACCTTCTTCACGCCACCCAATAGGCTGCTGTTCCTTCTCTTCCTCTCCCTTGTTTTCTCAGTCTGTCTTTTCCTCCCTCCAGCTTCACTCTGTCTGGAAGCAGCCGGGGAGCTGAATGGTCAGAGTCAGAATGAAGTCATCATGTCTTTATATCATTATATTCTCCTTTTACCTTTTTTAGTCACAGAAAACCCATAAGGGTGGGGAGCCAGGGCATAGATTGGCTGTCGATGGGAGTGACACACACACATGCACACACAAACGTACAAACACACTCACACACGTACACCCTTTAACCCTGTTCTGTGCCCACTCTTGCTCCTGTAGCAGTCCCAGTTCTTTCCACCCGACTCCCTCAGTGTTTCCATGACAGAGCCACTTTAAATGGGCACAGTTTCTGCTCCGGAAATACTGTGTAAAGTGACGTTGACATTTGGTGGATAATATTCTGTTGGATAACTTCTCAGGAAACAATCAAACCTATAAAGGTCCACCTGCATTTGGAAAATGTTTTTTTAATAAAGCTCATTGTGGCTGACAGCGTGAGCTACCTGCACTGCAGGAAGTAAAACAAATCGTTCTGATGATTCGGTTAAAGCTTAATGATTTGTCATAACAACAATAGATGGAACGCACGTTGTCCCCACCTTTTAACATACAGACCACTCTCCTGTTCTCTGTTGGTGATGCAGTAAATGATGTTTGCGACACGCCGGCTTAATCAACATGTTTTATGCATGAAAACAGATGGGAGGTCGCTAATTGCAAACAAGCATCTTTTCAGCTCTGTGTGTGTTTGTGTGTGGTGTGTGTAGTCCAACATGCGAACATACACATTGAATGACTGTTTGCCATTGACAAACTTTCCACATCATGGTACATACACACTCTTTTTTCAGTGTGTGTGTGTGTGTATAATCAGAGGCTGAGTAAACCCCACAGTGGTTTCCAGACCCAGGGTGAATAAAGGTGCCTTTTGTCAGGCCCCGGGCTGGGTTGAGGAGGCGGGATGGGTGGGGCAAGGGGGTCCAGTCTGGAACAAGCATGAATGTTCCCTCAGTTCCCTCAGACATCGCACTTCCCTGCCTACTTTCACAGCAGCACTAGAAGAGAGCAAGAGAGAGGAGGAGGACCTCAGGGTGGGGTAGCAAGGGGTGCCAGGGTGGAGGAGGCGGAGGTGGAGTGTATCAAGGAGGTAAGCGCGAAGCCGGAATGGGTGGAGCCTACACCAACCAGTGAGCTCATTGGAACAGCATTGTTGTTTTATCCTCCTACTGAGCATGTAGATTTTGGAAGGCATACGAGGTGCCGGGCGGCCAGCTCCCTCAGTCGCCCATTACCGCTCCAGCAGAGAGGAGCCACCCCCCGGCTATCTCACACACACACACACACACACACACTTCGACCAGCCCGACTCACAAACATGTATCACATCTGGCTATGTGTCTTGGCGAGGTCAAGTGAAAGACTTAAGCTCACACGTATGATGTTAAATCTTGACTCTCCAGGATTGGGACGGCATCTTCAGTGAGTTTTACTGGCTTTTTTCTTCTTTCTTCAACTCTTCTGCAACCCCAGTGGTTTTCACTCTTCTCTGTATTTTTTGGGCTCACAACCTTTTCCTCCTCACGCCACGGTGAGCAATGGAGCGGACAGACAGAACCATTTCCCATCTTGCCTGACAAAGTCAACACTTGAGGGAGAAATCTGTGCAGGAAGGTGGAAGAAAGAACGGAGACAGAAAGGTGTCCTAATTGGATCTGCTTTGTGTCTCTCTGTTTGTCCCTCAGCCGTCTGGTGCTCCAGTGGAAAATGACCCCTTGGGCCCGCTGCCTTCTGGATGGGGTAAGTTCATCCTTCACTCTCCTTGAATCATGTAGTCATTGAGGGAATCTGAATTGTTATAAAATGGTTTGTGGGTTTGGCTTGTGTGAGCAGAGCATTAATTATTTCTTGAGGCTTCAGACCTGCTTCTCTACCTCCAAACCTGCTGGAGGTGTCTGGTAAATATCAACAGTCAGGACTGGATTCTTCAGTCTGAGTTGTTTTCAATCCAAAACCTGCTACACAATTCTCATGATTTAAGTCTTTATGAGCCCAAAGATGTAACTCAGCTTCTATAGCTTCTGTTATTTGCTTCAGTGTCTTCATTGTTGTCCAAAGTGAGCAGATTAGTTTTAGTTGATTGATTTATGTTCTCCCGCTGTTCATTTTGTTGTCAGACATCTGGATAAGATGTCCTGGTTTCCTGTTAATTCTCTGCTCATATTGTAGCCATTTCTCTCTGTATGTGCTCCCTTTAGTCCACAAGTTAAAGAAACCGCATCATTGATGAGACTCTACATCATCCACCTTTTTCCAACCCTGAATATGATCCAAACTGAATTTTGTCACACACTGTCATTCATAAACAAACGTTGCTGGCGGATTCTGCCCGCCAACATTTTCATAGACTTCATCACACAGCCATGTTCTCTCCAAAACCCCCTCACTCCCTGCCCATGATGCGTTTTCAGCATGTTGCGGTACCTCCAGAAAACCTCAATTAGAACTCTGGCTCATATTTGCTTCTCTGGCGCACTCTCATCTCATCTGCGGTCGCTTCCCTTTTTTTTTTCTTTCATCGGGCTCCGATTCAAAAAGAAAAGAGGGAAAGTTGGAGAAAAGAAAGAAAGTAGAGAATGAACGAAACTACAAGAATAGGGAGGGGTAGCGTTCAAACTGGATAGTAAACTGGGGGTGGACAGAGTAGTGAAAGCTCAGAAGAGTTTCTATGTGTGCACTACTGTTTCTGGGCCGTCCACACACTCCTGTTAATGAGAAAAAGATGTCAGCGCGATCGAGGGAGGAGGATGGGGCACCAGCCACTCTCTGTAGACCAGTGGCCTGCCATTACACACACACACACACACACACACACACACACACACACACACACACACACACACACACACACACACACACACACACACACAGTAACTGTTAAAGACTTTAATACAGCTGCACTCAGTTTTTAAAGTACCTCCATTGTCTTGTTCAGCAGTTTGACGTTTGCTTCCAACAATGTAGGAACTCAAAAACATTGTCCCAACAACCTGAAGTACACACACACACACACACACACACACACACACACACACACACCAGGTAACCCTGGTGAGGTATTTGGAACAAGCAACAGTGAAATACCACACCGACCTGCTGGTTATCTAGCACGGCGATGCTTTTTTTTTTCCTGCATCCCAAAAGAGAAAGTTAGCCAAGTTGTTGTTGACACTTCATTTGAAGTTGTAAAAATTTGACCTTCACAATTCCGCTCAAACCGTTGTGATGTTTGTGTCCACAGAGAAGCGTCAGGACAATGGCAGAGTGTACTTCGTCAACCACAACACACGAACCACTCAGTGGGACGATCCCCGGACCCAAGGGTGAGACTGTGACCCACGACTACTGATGTGTGTGTGTGTGTGTGTGTGTGTGTGTGTGTGTGTGTGTTTGTGTGTTTGTGTGCATGTGTTTGTTCTAGTCGTCTGATTTTTTTTAGCTCGTATGTGGCTTTGGGTGTTTGTCCAGGAAATATGATCATCGTTCCCAGTTTATTGTGACGACAGAATGAGTCATGTGCGTTAATCCCATGATATAAACACTGATGCTGGATGTCATGGGATTGACAGAGGCGTGTTCCCAGGGCAGGAAAACGGGACAAATGGAGGGCTTCCCATGGAAAGTAAAACAAAAAACGTTTAAGGATCGTAGTTTAATTAATTTTACAGATTGGTCATCTTTAACTGATAAATAACAACAGATATATTAATATATATTAACGATGCTGATTGAAACTGTAACTCTGTCGGTCAGTCAGCTACTTCCTCTGTACTTTAGATGATATACAGGTGGTATAATGACCTGGGGATGGTGATAGGGGAGAATATAGTGACGGATAGCAGGATGAAACTTGTCCCCATTTCTCACTGACTGGAGAACCCTGAAGTTTAGAGACCCAAGCAGCTACTTTACTGACAAACACCCAGCGAGACTTTTCCATCTGTTCTGATGGGAGTTCCAGAAACATCAAAGACTCATCAAACCAACCGAGGTGATAACAAAACCTTTCCCAAACCTCTTCCCTAATCCAAGCGGAGAAGTCACAAGCTTGTGTTCAGTTTGTATGATATTATGATATCAGCTGTGTTGCAGCGGGGAAACAGATTAAACAGAAATGTATTCTGCGGCGCACCAAATCATTTTTCAACCAGATGGTTAGAAACATTTGGAAGGATTCTTCAAATACCCTCAGCAAATAGATTCGATTTTTTTCGACACCGCAGTTTTTATTTGTTTGTTTATTTTTACTGCTTTGCTTTAAATGCTTACGTTAAGTTTTATGCTAATACAATGGAGGCAAATCTTGGATTAGCGTGAAAACGCAGCTGTTTTTTCTATAAGAGAATACTTTCATAGAGGCTCTACTAGCTCTGGACCCGTCAGTAGAAGCAGTCTTGCCTTCAGTCTGGGTCAAACCACACCTTGGCATGGCTGTGAACTGGCATCCAGGGCTTTAGATGCCGGTTGGCGGGGAGGTGTTGGTTTCATCCCCAGGACGGGGCCCCTCAGGGCTGGCACCGTGCTCACTGCCCTCTCCCTGTTGCAGGATGATCAAGGAGCACCCCTTGCCCCCGGGCTGGGAGATGAAGTACACCGCGGAGGGAGTCCGATATTTTGTGGACCACAACTCTCGCACAACCACCTTTAAAGACCCCCGACCCGGGTTTGAGTCAGGGTAAATATTCTCTCAGCGCTTCCTTCTAAACAAACTGTTTCTAGAAATAAGTATTTCACAGACAAGCAAAGCCAATCAACTTCTTCAAATTCTAAACTTCATTATTTAATAATTATGATTCCACAGTGATTGGACCTTTTTCAAATTTTAAAGGTCAAACTACATCAGCCTGTTTATCTTTGATCATTAACTTTGAGCCTCGTGTCTTTCAGTTGTTTGTCTATTTTAAAAGATTTCTTTTAGTCAGATAGAATCAGTGTCTCACACACACACACACACACACACGCACACACACACACCTCCCCTGAGCTTGTAGATGTTTCTTGCCTTGAAGCAGTCTCAAATCTCACCACAAAGTCAGGGGAATGTGCACATGTGCGACAACAGTTCCACTGCAGACGCTACAGGCGTGTGTGTTACTGTGTGTGTTTGTGTGTATGTGTGTGTATGTGTGCTCCTTGGAGTTTGTGCCTTTCTTTCTATTCTGCATGCACGTGTGTCGCTGCTTGTGTGATCAATGCTGTAGATGCAGCCTGTGTGTCTTTGCACAATTGCATTTGCAGCTACTTCTCATGCTGATACTCGAGCGTACGCAGGCTGTATTTTTAGGCCGGCGGTTTAACGTCTGAAAGAGTCTTCGCTGTTTTTACGCTGGATCCTGCCGGAGTGTGTGCCGCGGCCAGCGCTCTCCCGCTGCGGTCTCCATTTCCTAACCCAAACCAAGATGTGCCTGGCAGCTCTGCTAGCACAAACCCCAACACATTAGAGGCCTCCTTGTCTCCCACCATTTCTCTCTTTCTCTCCTCCCTTCATGCCATTATCTCTCGCTCAACCTCTCTTTCTCTCTGCATCTCAGCCTCTCCAGTGCTGACAAGGCACATATCCTGTGTGTGCAGCGGGTTGGTGAAGCTTATACTAACACAGCTGCACACCCCAGACTCACCTCTGTATTTGAGGCGAGCACACAAGTTTTTATTTCGAGCAGGATGGCGAGTGTGAATTTAGCATTTATACTGGAAGTCCAGCCTGCAGCTGTAAGTCCCAAACTGACGCCTCCAAGTTTCCTGGACATTTCGTCTAAATCAGCTGATGTGAAGAGCTGAAAACACGACGCATCAAGGTTCATCAGCCGGGGTTCATTATGAAGTCTAGAATCTCATCAGGATTGTTTTCCTCAATGGTGTAAAATTGACAGTTTCTCCCATCTCTTTTATGTGTGTGTGTGTGTGTGTGTGTGTGTGTGTGTCTGGTTGGTGTGTGTGTGCGCGCAGGTCACGGCAGGGCGGTTCACCCGGCGCCTACGATCGCAGCTTCAGATGGAAATACCACCAGTTTCGTTTCCTCTGCCATGTAAGTGTTAACTGAATCTGAAAAATAAATCTCCTTGTTGATGCTGGTTCACACAAAGTATGAGGAAAATCTATTTTCACACTATTGGCGCCCCGTCAGGCAGATAGTTTTGATTGTATTATCTAAAGTCCTCAGACATCTGCGTCCGTCGACAACAAAACACCAGCTGTGTGTCTTCAGCGGTCACAGTGACGTCGGCGAAAAAAGACTTTAAATGGAATTTTAAACATGAAAATGTTCCACACACCTCTGTTGTTTGGGTTGAGGCACATATTAGACAGCCTGGACAGAAATATAAACCAAACCATCTATATATATATTGTTTTTTTATGTACTATTTTCAGGATAATAGGTACAACAACAACTGACTACAGGTTTAGACAACTGTGCAAAGCTGATACGTCACAATAAACCGCTTTATATTCATCATATCTGTATTAGACCAGATAAAATGACACATAAAGTTCTATTTCAGTTTAATAATCATAATCTGTGTTTCCTGTCCAGTCGAATGCCTTACCCAGCCACGTGAAGATCTCCGTGTCCAGACAGACGCTGTTTGAGGATTCATTCCAACAGGTGCTGATCACACACTGATAATTCAATAATCATCAAGCCAATCAGTCATTTACTTCATCAGAATATTTCACCAGACACCAAAATGATTGAAAGACATTGTTCATTCTTTTTTTGGAATACAGAAGTAAATATTCGATTGATCAAAAGTACTTCTGATATGATAATATATGATATGATACACAATGTTTTTATAAAACATGTTCTAGTCATCTGTAGTATCAATTAGACACATTTCTCATTTGTGTACATGTCAAAATATCCGTCTCCAGTCACGTATCTGACCACCAGGTTGAACTGGCTCTGCCTTTGATTTACTAATGATGCTGAACACTAATTTCACATTAAAAAAGTGCACAATGAAAAATAACATTGTAACATTTCACTTCTAAAGATTTAAATTAAACATTTTCTATCACTGCATTTTTTTATCGAGCTCAATGTTGCTTGTCAACAATCAATAACATCAGTGGATTTCTGCCATCAGATCATGAATGTGAAACCGTACGACCTTCGTCGGAGACTCTACATCATCATGAGAGGGGAGGAGGGGCTGGACTACGGAGGCATCGCCAGGTGAGCGCTGCCAGTAAACCCTGTGTGTTCATGGTTGAGACCAGGGAATGTGTACAGAGAATTACAGGCTTCTATACTTCCCGTGTTGTATTGCTAATACACTAAATATTCATCTATCTGCATTTCTCTGGGGTTAAACTGAGGTGTGTCGTACTTGTGTTACAAAGGTGAAATCCTACTTGCCAGCAGTCGTGTATAATTACTCAATCCCCTTTCATTTCTTCCACCTTCATTTACTCCCTCACTCCTGCCTACAACACTTCCCAGTGTCTCCCAACATCTCTGTCCTCATCAGTCATCCACCCACCAAGTGTGGTCTTCGTCCTCTGTATGTTGTTATTTTTCTGTTGACAGTGTTCCATTTTTTCTGTTTGGTTTTACATTGTGTCTCCGGTGTCACGTCAGTGGTTTTACCCTATGGTAGGTGACATCATGCTGTTCTACCACAGGGTAGAACCACGGACGGGATGTTGGGAGGTGTCTGCGTCCGTCCGTCAGTCCATACCCCTCCTACCTCCTCCCATGTACCCCACGAGGGAGGGAACGTGCTCTGGGGAGTTCTTGGTTCTGGTTCTGCAGCTGGTGTTGGTGCTTCTGCTGGGCCTCATTCTCTCTAACATGCATCCTCCACCGTTTTACTGGGTCTTTCTGTTTTTATTCTACTCTGTGTATCAATGCTCAGTGTCAAATGTCTGTCTTCTTGTCGTCTATGTGTCAGACATGCGCTGTAGAGTGTGTGGAAATGTGTTCATGTACTACGTGTTGTATCTTCCATCACTATCAGGTCCGTCTCACAGGAGATTTAGTTGTATTTCTTGGGAAAAATGTTTATTTTACAGTGTTGCATCCCTCAGGCTGTCTGAGTAACGTCAATCTTGATTGTTTGATTCATACAAAAACCGAAAACTAAGACCCCGAGTCTGTTGATTTACTGGAGGTTCGAATCTGGAACCGTTTTACGGTAAAGAATCTCAGCAAAAATACAAATGAGCAAATTTCCCAAAAACATTGAAACGTTCCTTTCTAATGAGAAGCTGTAGAATCATTAACAATAGTTGTCCAAAATAATTAAGGATAATTAATGAATCACATCTGGTAACATATAGAAGTTTCCACAGAGAGTATAAAGTCTGTGACGCTGCTCCACCGTAACAGGAAGCAGCTTCACAGACTCGTGTCCTCCTCATGATGGTAGATGATGATGATAGATGATGATCCGCCCCAGCAGCCTGCTGGTCGGTCTGAACATCGTGTCTGTTGGTCTCCTGGAACCTTCATCAGAACCTGGTGATGTTGATGTGTCTTGTTGAGCTAATGAAGCTAATGTTTGTTTAATGACATGGTCCAATTCTTATTTTATTTCTTTATTGCCTGTAAATATTGAATCAGTTGCACTTTGTTGTTCTTGTTCTTCTCATCATTTCAGTTAAAACAGACGATACAGAATCTGTACCATAAAACCTGTTTGTGTTTTTTAGGCCTCATAGGGAAGGATGAAACTTACACCCCCAGATTCTTCCCTACTAATAATTGACTAAAACATTTATATTTGCAGACCCGTCCAGCGTGTTTGAAGAAGGACGACGATGACCTGACGTGTGATGTTGTCCTCTCTGAGCCTCTCAGACCTTCACAAAGCTCCTTCCCCTGCTGTAACATCTTCTGCCCTGTTGTTCGCAGGGAGTGGTTCTTCCTGCTGTCCCACGAGGTCCTGAATCCCATGTACTGTCTGTTTGAATACGCCGGCAAGAACAACTACTGTCTGCAGATAAACCCGGCCTCCTCCATCAACCCCGACCACCTCACATACTTCCGCTTTATTGGGCGCTTCATCGCAATGGTGAGTTGTGACTGAATCAGATTTGATATGTCGACAGGCGCGATGGAGAAGTAAACTGTAGGGATGCTCCGATCTGTTTGTGATCGGGCAGAAAATGCTGCCACAAACACATTTATTGACTTTGATTAGTAAAAACAAGCTTTCTACTTTTCCCCCAGCAAGCCTGTATTAACATGTCTAACTCTTCATCATCATCATGGAGGAACAACTTATCTCTTCTAGTTTCATGTCCTTCAGACGCAGCTCTGATTGTAATATTAAAGCATTGAGTGATAGAGCAGCAGTCTGAGGAAGGTGGAGCCCAGTCCAACACCCCGATCATGATCCTGCTGCCCTGTTACACATGACAGAGTAACGTCGTATCCAATACTCTCGTCCCAAATAAGTCACAGTATTTAAAGGTGTTTTATGCCCACAAACGAGCTGAATACTTCCCAGAGGTCGTATTTTGTAACTTTAAAAAGTAGCATGGAAACAACGGTGCTGCTGCGGAGACATTTCATTTAGTCTCTTCATTGATTCAACTTCACTGAATATTCTGTGGGCCTCAAATTGCTGTGCAAATATTTGGATCCTAAATGAATCGAGCCCAGTTGACCTGAGTCCTGTTCAGTCCTGCCAGGACTCCAGACCCTGAAGACATTAACTGTACGACATTGAATACAGAGAACTGCAGCTGATCCTCTTCTGGAACATCCCAGTGTTTCTGTGTGGTGTTCCAGCATCCAGAGAGTTGACTGATTAGTCCTGTCAGCTTCACAGCAGGAAGCGTCATCGTCTGTACGGCAGCTCCGAGTATGAACCATGAAACCAGGACGTTTATATCATTGAAATGAACACGTAAGGAGCTGCTGTGTAATCATCTATAAAACAACTAAATTCAGAGAATCATCATGACAGAAACATTGAATCCATGTTCAGTTACTTTAACACTGTAGAGTCGATATCACTGGACCTGTTGTTTTAATGGACGTCCTGACGCTCAGTAGCTGCAGTTTATACAATAATGATTCTCTCTGTGGGATCCGATCCCTGAACCAACACCCTCCACCCCTCTCCCTGTCTGCCACCCCGCCCCTCACCCACAACATGACCTCACTGCCGCACCCAGCCCACACCCGCTAACAGCTGCCTATATTTAGCTTTTCTGACTGGACTTACACAGATTCTTTTCTCTGCTGACTCCAAATAGTAGAACCTCGTCTTTCTTACTCTCACCTCACTTCTTTACACATTTTAGTTGCCATCTTTGCTCTGAGCTCTGAACTGACACCATCTTCTTTTGTGTGTTGTGTTGTGTTGTGCGTGTGTGTGTGTGTGCGCGTGCGCGTGTGCGTGTGCGCTGCGACACACACACACAGAC
>CAAKHC010017704.1:0-23646 GCA_901007825.1 Macroramphosus scolopax | reverse complement strand
AACGATCCATTTATCTGAAAATACCGTCGACGTCTATGAAAAAATCTTGGATGATTGACAGCGACTGATAACGAGAACTCAGGCCAACACAACCATGTGTGAGTGTGTGTGTGTGTGAGTGTGTGTGTGTGTGTGTGTGTGAGAGAGTGTGTGTGTGTGTGTGTGTGTGTGAGTGTGAGTGTGTGTGTGTGTGTGAGTGTGTGTGTGAGTGTGTGTGTGTGTGAGTGTGTGTGTGAGTGTGTGAGGCTTGAGAAAGAGAGAGAGAGAGAACTCACGCTGTCCGAGCTGAGCCTCGGTAACTCTCTCCCTGATGATGCGGCAGGCGTCGTACACCATGGTGGAGGGTTCAAACTGCATGGTCTTCACCACGTTCCCCACGCCGATCTTTAGTGACAGGGCCACCATGATTGCTGCTCTGCACCTCCACCCAGCTCACACCTGCAGGAGGTCCAATCAAATGATTTACATTCTGTGCACATTTAGAGAGACGATCAGATTTTCCAGTCAATTTAAAAGAAAGACTGGAAACAAGGAAACAACTTCTCCTCTCACTGCATTTCCATATAAAAACTATAAAGCAGTATTTTATTAACAACTTGAAAATTACAGGAGGTATTACAGGAAGTATCGGTCTGTCAAAGTGTCCTTGAGCAAGACTCTGAACCCTCCACCTCTGACGAGTCATCAGTGTGTGAATGTGTTAGCAGCTTGACACCTCGCAGGGCAGCTTCTGATAGCAGGTTGTGATCGAGGGTGTGAAGCAGTGAAAGAGGCGACAGTACTCGGATTACCGTAACGAAGGAGAGGTGCTAAATTAATCAGTAATTGTAATCAAATAATACAGTCATATGAGAAACCTCTCTTTTAGTGGGTTCTTGTTTGTTTCCCCTTTTGGTACTTGAAGATAATACTTTTACTTTAATGCTGAAGTAGCTAATTGAGGATACATTTGACCCGAGTTAATTTATTCAAACTATTTAAACTCCAAAGCTCTCGTCTCCTCCAACTCATGAGAAGTGATCAGCTGCTGACTGTCCCTTCGTTAGCTCGGCATTAACTGACACTGGGACGGATGTTTGGAGGACACATGCAGAGAGCTGCAGCATAGTGACGGCATGGAGGGGGAGAACAGCAATGCATGGGCTGGCACACAGCTGGGGGGGGTTGGATGTCACAACACAGACTCCCCGACAACATCGGCCCCACATGCTGCTCTCGCTGCGTCGCTTCCTTCTTCTTTTTCCGGCCACCTCCTTGACGATAGGCCGATGTGGCAGCGGGTGTGTAGAGGCCAGAGAAGTTTTATTGCTATGAATGATGACACTTTTTATTCCACTTTGTGTACAAATATTAAAATTAAAGCCAGTGCCAACAGTAAGTGTTGGAATGACTTTAGAGCCTCTGTTGACAGTGCTGCTTTCTGCTGGTCTATTAATACTGAGACGACAGTGAGTGAGGTACATACCTGATGTAAACTGTGTTTTAATGAGCGTTCCTGCCCAGTCAAATGATCAACTTGGGGGGTTTCTTCTTCCCGGCTGTACAAAAAAAAACACACACGAGGTTACAATCATTTGCATTTAGCCAACACAGCTGTTACTGACTGGACACGACTTCCTCTGCCACATTCAATACAAATTCAATGCAGTCACAAGGAAGCTTATATTTATGTATTACAATATCTAATTAACTCGGAACAACAGATCAAACTAATGCAGCAAAACATGAAAATATAATGTTCAGTTTGTAATGAATCTGTTTGACGTTTGATTTATGTTAACGGGTTTAATTTGAGGTGCATCTAACCGGGTGGAGTTTAACTCCTCAACTGATGTATTTTCATATTCCTCTCACACAGAGTAGTTTTAATAACTTCTGACAGCTGTTGGAACCATCTGAGCAGGTTTTATCTGCAGCAACACGTTTCAGAGTGTCTGGCTGGAACATGCACATTGCTGCTGACACACGGCCATGCTGATAGCTTCTCTCTCTGCTGGTTAGTGTGACAGTCGCTGCGTGAGCCAGATCCAACTCTGATGTGCTGATGTCATTTCCTGTTTTAAAAAAGCCTTTCAATGCCCTTAAAAGGGCATTTCAGCCATCTGCATCCTCCCAGCTATGATTCAGCTGGGAGCAGTGTATCCTGTCTGGTGTGAATTTAAGGACAGTTTGTTTTGCTCAAGGAAAGATTACAGATTACTCATCTGAAGCTCCTGCAGGTCTGTAAATTACAGATGCTTCAGGAGCGTCCCGTCGCAAACTCTTCCTGTCTTCAGCAGTTGTTTATTTTATAGTTAAAAAGGGCCAAAGGCCGAGAAGACCAGGTTGATTAGACTTTACAATTTTAGACCTTGATGAGTAGCAAGTTTCAAATACGTGTTTAGAAATTCAGCAAAAACCTCCCTGCCTGAAAGAGGAAGTGTAGCGACAGTTACTGATAATGAGGAAGAGTGCAATGGTCCACAGGAGCCAGTTGCACAGGAAACACGAAACAACAAGAATTCTGGGTTACTAATGGGTATTTGTAGTATTCTGCAGGAGAGCAGGAGAATGTAAATACGCATGTAGCACACAGCAGCATATATAAGGGTACAATCACAGACTGGGACACACGACAGCCCGACTTAGGGGTGATGTTCGAGGCCGACACTGATATTGATTTTTGAAAGTAAAAAAAAAAGGAGTGAAGATATAAACTGTTGTGTAATAACGTACTGCGAGTCCCTGATATTTTCTGAGACAGTCGTCAGACTGGGAACATCTCATGCTGTGGCCACCGTGATGAGAATCCACATAATCTGTCAAATTATAGAACACTTACGACAGACCGAGAACCACGCAGCATCAAAAGATCCTTTCCTGCATGGGACAGATCTATCAAAAAACTAATAACGTTATCAATGGGCGAATTCCATTTCTGAGTTTCTGCAGGTTTCAACAAGTCAAACTCGCCCTGCAGTCAGAATGTGTTTTCTTCTTCGCCTACAGTTGAATGTTCCAGGTTCACGGTGTACGATGATGCATGTGCTGTTTTCACATCATAACAAAGTGTACGCTTTCTTCTGCGCTCACTGAAATTAGAATTTTATGACGAATACGAGGTCGTTTTATCGACTAAACGTCGTAACAGCGAGCGTATTAATTTTTCTTTAAAACAAGATGCAGCGAGTTTCACAGTTGATATTTTTGAACAAACTATAAACTAGGATTAAATCTGTTGGATATCAGGTTACACATATCAAACGAAAGTGATGTTAACAGAACAATTCAGACTTCCAGAAGGAGGCATTTGTTCTTGACACTACAAGCCCAACCCGGCATTGCAACACGCTAGCAATGCTCTGATAAATGCTGACTGGGCAGTAAAATGTGTATTTTGGTACTATGAGGTTTTGTTGCAGCCTCAACAACACGCAAGAGAGAAAGTGGAGCTAGAAGGAACTTTGTAAAAGTCATCAATATTTATTAATCGTTAAACTCATATTTAAGCCACCTGGCGCCTAATAATAATAGTAAGTGTATTTTAGACGTTCTAAGGAGCGATGACCAGATGTAGATGCTGCAGTGCACCGTGCATGCTGAGCCCAGAGGTGGATGTGTGGCCAGCAGAAGTTCCTTTTCCTGCTCTTCCAATGGAAGTCATCGTGACTGTGAGTGGACCGGGCGGTTCCTCCTCTACGAATGATTTCATTGACAAGCTTCCTTGCTGCTGGATCACGAGTGTTAAGGCCTTTCATAGTCCACTCTGTGTCAGTGGAGTCCAGACTTCCAGTGTGACGAGCTTCTCATCAACTGTCATCCTGAAGGCAAACATTCCCTCTATCTCCATCAGTCAGACACAACTCCGCCTCTATCTCGTGTCCTTGAGGGCAACAACATGGAAGAACACATTATCTTATTTGCCAGAACATTTTACTTTGACAACTGCTCTCCAGCACCGATAAGTAGGGCTGATGCTCTGCCGTCAGTCTCAAACTGTAGGAAGAAGCTGGAGAAAACCAGCCTGCTGAGTGCGCTGCCGTTTGATCACCAAGCAAACACATCATTACTTTCAGTCAAGTTTAGGTCATAGCTGAGCTACGAGCTCAGGCACTGGTGTTGCATCAAACCTCTCGTGCACTTTACTGGAGCACATGAGTGTGCTGCAAGAGTCCACTGGCGTCTGTGGGCACCAGAGTCAGAAAGGAGTCTGTGTGTTCAGCTTCTAATGCTGTTGTAGCTTCTAACTGAACCGCTGTGGTTTGTAGTTTAGTTTCGCTCATGTGTCTATTCTAACTTTCGGAGTTCTACTTTCTGTGTCTTGTGTGCTTTCGGCCACAGTGAAGTCTTGCTGGGTTTCAGATGAAAACCAACATTTCCTGATTAGCTCATCTGAACGTTCTACATGGATGAAACGGTCTGAGTCAATCAAATTAAAAGGGATTCCTCAACTTAACGCCTGCTGTGAAGGAACGTCAAAGACGAGCGCTCTCAGTAAAAGTACAGAGGCGTTGACAGGAAAGGTGAAGAATAGTTCACCACGATGTTACACTGATGCTGAGAACATCAGAACATATACCGATTTGTAACCACTAAGCTCTGTCGCTGTTCCCATTCTCACTTACATCCTGTGTGACTGTGGCCTAGACCTATATATATATATATATATATATATATATATATATATATATATACTGCATATACTGCATATACTGTATATATATAGCCCCGCTACTGTGTAATGCTGTTAACAGCCCTGCTTCAGATATGGGTATTGAAATCGAATGAATTGTGGCACTCAGGAATACAAAGGTCGACTTTGAACATTTCTTCCTGTATTTAAGTGTTCTTATTGACATCACAAGCATCCCTCTCTCCTCGTCTCCCCACAACACTACAGATGTGCGTCTTTCTGTTTAATCCATGTAACTGAGAGCAGTCTTTCATCTGAAACTAACATCTGGTCAGCTACTGCTGCAGGACTCCCTGTACAGATGTGTCAAAGTAGACACAGCTGCAGCTCATAAAGATAAACACAGGCCCCATTTGATCAACAGGGGACAATGAGAACGTCCTGACAGTGGTCATTATTACAGTCTCGCCATCTGGTGCACCTTCATGAACCTGCTCCGAGTGTTACGGTTATTTGCTGCAGCTGTATTTACCCTGCTGTGACACTGCCAAAGGATCACACAGGGTCATCGTGGTGGCCTGCCCGAAATACATGCAACATAACCACAAAATCCTCGGTTTGAACTCAGCTTGAGCCTTTTCTTGCGTTCCCTAACAATGTCACTGTCAGATACGGAGTTTTCCAGAGAGTAAACAGGAAGCGACTCCTGCCAATTTTCCTAGAAAAGCTGGAAGAAACTGGCTTTCTTCTGCAGGGAAAAGCCTTACAGGCCAAAGCGGGCAGCGTCGTCCTTGACACTGAGAGGATGGAGTGTCACGGCCTCCACAACATGACCCCGGTGAACCGTGGAAGACATCCTTGGGAGCGATCCCATCCAGAGCAGAGCATTTGGTGCAGGCCCTCAGCTTCCGATGAGGTCAAGCTGAGGCATCCCTAATGTGGATGTGACACTCACAGCTTCTATTGCAGCGCGCTGTACGTCCATTGCTAACCCTTTCCCTCTATTTTAAGTAACAACTCCCTAAGTTTAGCAGCAGGATGAGATAGGATCAAAGGAAGGTGGGAGCCAGCGTGGCGTCGCTGCACCCTGTGGGCAGCATTCAAAATACAGAACATTCATGAGAGCCAGTGGCAGCTGCAGAAATATCTGGAAAGAGCGTTTAATTGTCACACATAAAGATCAGCAGAGCAGATGGCTACTGATAATGCTGCTAACTCGAGTAGAGCATATACTGTAGATATATGTACACGACTTCCAGGTATCCAGGTACCCTTCAAACTAGGTAGGTGTCTGTATTTAGCTTCTTACTTCTCTGCTGCCTCCAGCCCGGCAGAGGAATTCAACTTTACATTCCTCTGGAATACCAACATCACAACAGAGACACAGAGGGAGAGAAGAGAGGCTTTATACAGACTTATGTCACAGGCAGCCAGCACAAGAACTAAATGCAGCCAGTCCCAGCAGAATACAGGAATGTGAAGACAGAGAAGGGAAGATAACATCTCATTTCTAACAAGGCTAAGAACAGGACATGTGCATTTTCTTGCATATGTAGGCATCTAACATAGAAAAGAACAGATTGAAATTCAATTGATTTTATGTACTTTATTCTGAAAGTATCCTTTATTGTAGGAAGATGAAATTGCTTTCTTTTTTACTGTGTTGTAATCGACGCCACAGCAGTAAGACAGTTAGAATAAGGAAGTCAGTAAGTTATCAGTTTGATCCCCGGCCCTCAGCAGACACCGAGACCCCGACGGCTCCCGGTGACGGCAGCCTGAGTTATCTGTATATTAATGTGTGTTTGAATGAATGAATGTGTTGTAAAGCACTTCGGGTGGTCAGCTGACTAGGAAAAGATGCTTTATAAATGCAGTTCAGTTGCCCTTTATACCTGCTTTTGTTCACTACCTTTGGTGTAAGAAGATTTCAGATCAATCACCTTGTTCTTTAATGTACGATGTAATCAACACCTGTGCTGCCGAGTGTTTAACACTCGGTTGGAGAATTTCCTCACCAAACGATCCCTCGGATCCACTATCAATTATGTTCAAACACAGCAAAAACAAACTTATCATCAGGCTGCTTCTGGCAACGCAGAAGGGGAACGTTCTCATTCCATTCCCCACAAATGACCTATTTTAGATTCAAAATAGCGTCTGAGAGATGAAACATTTGCCCCCTAGTGGTCAGTGTGAACGCCTTACGTCCATCACTTCGATTAAAATAATCAAAACAAACGATGTTATTAATATTTCCAAATGACAAAATGTGCTGAATGAACTACCAGCTGGTTTTATCTGTGGAAGGTCCCCACTGGCCTGACTGAACTCTCCAGGCATCCGACACCGGCTTGGGAATTGGCTCCAGTCTAAAACAAATGATTTCTTGTGCTGGAGCAGCGGCAGCACATGTCGTCCTGACCAAATATGGCCGAGTGAAAACAAGAACGTCCAATCTCTGCAGCCCAGTGGAATGGAGAGCAGGTCTCCTTAACTGATGTGAGTGTGAGCCGTGACACAACACATCGACAGCTAACCCCACAGAGCTGGTACTCTGTTGGTCTGGTGGAACTGGTCTACAACTATTCAGCTTTTAAGTTGAGCAATGTGACTGTTTGTTGATCATGGATCAGTCTGGAGAACACCATGGAAAATGGCATCTTTCTTGCCGTTATGTCTTCATATGATTCATGCAGCGGAGGCCGAGTGACATCACATGTACGTCAGGACGTATATATATATATATATATATATACATATATATTTTCTATGTGATCATACATCTTTTCACCCCGCCTCAACAATGTGAAAAACCTTCTTTCCATATTATCTTCTCAGGGTTTTTTTAGGCACACATTGGACGGATACAAATATTGTTTTTAAATCATCACAAGCCTCTCCAACTTCTTTCTACTCACACGTCTTGAACATTGGTTGGTATAAACAGTGATTCAGGTAATGAATCCTTCAGCATGCTTTTCAGCCAGGCCAAGAAGAAGCACCAAATGGTCACATCACTCATTTCATGTTTACATACACATCCTGGAGAATACTACTACTTTACTGGAGCACAAAAATACTACTCCAACATTCTTAGAAGGACACGTCCTACCCACAACCACACGGGGAGAGAGACCCGTTTATTATTCGTTGTTGATCTGTACATGCCACATCTATTGCTGGCCCGTCCATCCCGGGGCAGGGATCCGTCCGTCCCGGGGCAGGGATCCATCCCGGGGCAGGGATCCGTCCATCCCGGGGCAGGGATCCGTCCGTCCCGGGGCGGGGATCCATCCTGGGGCAGGGATCCATCCCGGGGCAGGGATCCGTCCGTCCCGGGGCAGGGATCCGTCCGTCCCGGGGCAGGGATCCGTCCATCCCGGGGCAGGGATCCGTCCATCCCGGGGCAGGGATCCGTCCGTCCCGGGGCAGGGATCCATCCTGGGGCGGGGATCCGTCCATCCCGGGGCAGGGATCCGTCCATCCCGGGGCAGGGATCCGTCCGTCCTGGGGCGGGGATCCGTCCATCCCGGGGCAGGGATCCGTCCGTCCTGGGGCGGGGCAGGGATCCGTCCGTCCCGGGGCGGGGATCCGTCCATCCCGGGGCAGGGATCCGTCCATCCCGGGGCGGGGATCCGTCCGTCCCGGGGCAGGGATCCGTCCGTCCCAGGGCAGGGATCCGTCCGTCCTGGGGCGGGGCAGGGATCCGTCCATCCCGGGGCAGGGATCCGTCCATCCCGGGGCAGGGATCCATTCTGGGGCAGGGATCCGTCCATCCCGGGGCAGGGATCCATTCTGGGGCAGGGATCCATTCTGGGGCAGGGATCCATCCTGGGGCAGGGATCCGTCCGTCCCGGGGCAGGGATCCGTCCATCCCGGGGCAGGGATCCGTCCATCCCGGGGCAGGGATCCATCCCGGGGCAGGGATCCGTCCGTCCCGGGGCAGGGATCCGTCCGTCCCGGGGCAGGGATCCGTCCGTCCCGGGGCGGGGATCCATCCAGGGGCAGGGATCCATCCTGGGGGGCAGGGATCCGTCCATCCTGGGACAGGGATCCGTCCGTCCCGGGGCAGGGATCCGTCCGTCCCGGGGCAGGGATCCGTCCGTCCCGGGGCAGGGATCCGTCCAGGGATCCGTCCATCCTGGGGGGCAGGGATCCGTCCATCCCGGGGCAGGGATCCGTCCGTCCCGGGGCAGGGATCCGTCCATCCTGGGACAGGGATCCCTCCTCTGTGGCTCGTCCTGTGGTTTCTTCCACCCTTTTTCCCTGCAACAGCGTTTTTTTCGGGGGAGTTTTTCCTCACTTAAATTGAAGGTCTAAGGACAGAGGCCGTCTTCTGTACAGATTGTAAAGCCCATCGAGACGTTCTGTAAGTGATTTTGGGCTGTACAAATAAATGTGCGCCAGGGAAAAGAGGGGCATCGGAACCTGCCACGCACATTCTAGCAGCTGCCTGTAGTAACATGAGGTGTTGAGGGATGCAGCGATGGGCTCAGCCACTGAGCTGCTCACATTTGATTCTTAAGGCTTCAACCACCTGGATCATCCGGTTTGCAGCACTGAACCCCTCATTTCCTTACAAGTAATGTCTTCTTCTTTTGTTTTGGCAAGCAATTATTAAGTGCATTACCGCCTAATTATAGTGGCAGTGATCAGTAAGTACCAAGAAGTTGGTTGCCACATAATCTTTTCCATTTTTTTTAGCTCAATGAAAAGAATCATGACCCATGTCCACACTGGAGGGAAGCAAAAACAAGATTTACTATTGATACCATTGTTCCTTCACATTAATGGCCAACAGCTGATAATACTACAATCATTGCAGCTTTACTTCTAAATGTCTAAAATGGAAGAGTTCACTCTAAGAGGAGCATAAATGTAATAGATGTATGCTAAGAAATGTCATCAGTCCATATTCTGGCCAATTAAACAGACCATCACTCTGTAATCCTGCTAACAGACTGTACATAATGGAATTACAGATGTTCAGTGGCAGGTCAGGAGAAGCAGGAGGCAGCTGTGTGTGTTGCAGCAGATTCCATCGCCTCCACAGGTCGACAGTAAAGTTCACAGAACAAATCACAAGCAACAATGACGGATTTGTGCAAAATGGGAAGCTTGAACAACACAATGAACACAAACTTATTGCTTTAAAGGCAATTACTGCTGATCTAAAGCTTTATCAATCAGGACATGTGATGGGCTGGGAATTTGGTTTGGTTGTGATAATAGATCTAATTATAATAGACAAAGACAACATAACCCTCCTGGGGCTCCGCCCATTTTCTCTTCTTCACGAATTCTCTATTTAAATAATTTATCGTTTTTCTCAAAAAAAATGTCACCAAAGCCAGCAGTGAACATCACGTTCCTGGAACAGAGGGTGATCATTAGCTGCATTATCTTCCTTCTGTCCAACCAAACATTTTCCATTTAAAAGGATATAAAGCAGAGGAAAGACACAATTCAACAGACTGCATGTCCGTCGTCTCACGTTTCTCTTTCTTTTTGGGACGTAAATAATAATAATAATTGTCCACCAACAGATGTTTCTCAATATAGTAGTCTTCGGTCATGAGGGGAGCAGCAGACACTGATGCTCACTCACTGTGGGCATTGAAGAGGGAAACTAGACTTTTCCTGCATGGTCACCTCCATCCTCTCCATCTCTTACACTGTCAATACACTTGTAGTAGAGTAGCTAACCTGCTGTGGTGGAAAGACGTCACACAGCACAATGACCGTGGAGTTATTGTTGTTGCCATGTGTAAAACTGTCAATCCATTGCTTGGGGCGGTCGTATCATGTGCCAGCATGTTGCACTAACTGCAGCTCTTCGAGCACAGTAAACTGCTATCAGGCCTCACAATCCTTCCATAGCAGACTCCTTGTGATTCTTGGCTGCTTTTCAAATACAAACCTGCCTTATAGCCAGCTGACAAGAGTTTATGGGTCAAAGTAAACATGTCTGCATGCAAATTCCTCCACCGTGTAACACTCCGCATCGCAGTGGTGTGAGAATTGACTGCCGGAGGCGACTGTTTTTTTCTTGCTCGTCTGAAAGCTGCACAACCCGCCCGACGCTCAGTCTCAGTCAGCTTTTGTTCAAGCAAAAAAACTTAAAGAAGTGATATGAGGTCATGTGTGAGCCTGTCTGCACAGTGAAGGTTAGGAAGCTGAACTCCACCGAAACAGAAGTCAGATTAGAGGTGGTTTCAAGACAATAACGTCTTGAAACCACAACGGGGTTTTCACTCCAGTAAGAATACACACAGGCCAGAGGAAGACTTGAACACTACTGTGTATTTTGGTGGATGGATCAGTGACCGTGTAGCCTCCTGGAGGTTAAGCTAGCTGTGTGGAGGAAAACGCAGCTTTAGAGTCCGTCTGTGTGGCACTTGTTTCCCAACAGCACGCCCTGTTCTCTTTGCGACCACTTCGCCAACGAACTCGAGATATATTCACACATATGGACGTGTTAACTGACTGTTAGCAGGCCCATGTCTGCGTCATGTTACCAACTTTTCTTATTAACTTTCTTGTGACGTCAAGGACTTCTTGCTAGACAGAATGGTGGAAACTTTTCAAAGTTGGAAAGATTTAGTCTGACCTGAGCGCGTCGATCCAGTCCCGCCGACAGCCCCTCGGATTTTGGAAAACAAATGTGTTGTCGGTTTTGTAATTGATCCCCGTTAGACAGCAAAGTTTTAGCAGGGGAAAGGCCAGATAGCGACTTTTTCTCAGTTCCCCTCCCTATCCGCTCTTAGCAGTGGCGGTGCTTAAACTCCACCCCGGCTGGCCGCGTTGCAGCGCGGTGGGGCGGTGTCGCACTTAGAGGGGAGAGAGGTGTTGTTAGTGCTGCTCCCTGTGGCATTCCTTCAAGTGACTCACTCACAGGCAAGATCCTGAAGGAAAAAATATTTTATTCATGAGAGGACATGGAACACAGCAACAGCATGTGTCATACATGACTGTGGTGTAGATCATACCCGCCTAATGTAGACGGAAAACTATCAGTGAAGGCAGAAGAATGCAGGTGATTTATACAAAAATATCAACACAAATCAAACAGGTAGACTAAATCCTTAATCCCTTTTTACACGAATTTAAATATTGAAATCCCCTAACAGTCAAAAAAAAATTGATTTTTTCTTCTTGCTACAGTTGAATGTTTGAGCTTTAGTGTAGGGTGATGTATGCACATAATTTGACACTAAAAGACACTGTACACATTCATTGATCAAAGTGTAAATTGTCTCTTAGCTCATCGAACATCTGATTTCAAGAGAACACTTATATAGTGTTTCTGATGGGTCTGCGGCTCCCCTACTGGCGGGGGCCTGTTACTGCAAGGCAAACCGTTTATGAAACTACTCAATAAAAAAGTACTTCAGCGGGAGCAGTTTATACTACATGATTGTTCGTTGAATTGTGCAAATCCTGCCTTTGTTATTTTATATAGCCTATATGATGCTATTATACCAGAATTAAAACACTTTAGCTTAATGTGGGTAAATGAGTTTTCATCACATTTCCTGTTGCTTTGCAGGCTCACTTTGGTCTTAGCTGCAATATTTACAGCAGGTATGTGTTCCCTGTATATATAAAATACCTTGTGTGTTCATTGTCTAAAACTTGGCGGGTGGTGCTGCTGGATGATAAGTTATGCAGCTCGCGACACTTCTTTACAATTCCCAACTCGCTGCTTATAAGGTATTTCACATACATTGATTACATAATTTAGTAAGTGATGACATTTCTTGTTTCGGTCACAGATCTGATAGTGGGGATTGATAGTGAGAGGACGCTTTGTCCAATCACATTCTCTGGGTAGAAGCATTACTGTATTATTTCATATGTATTTGAAAGGTGTAGGTGATTAACTTTATTCTCAGACTCCTGTTTATATTATTGACAGTCAGTGTTTGGAACTTTATATAATTAGAAAATATGCATATCTCCTATGAATCAGTTACTTCAACCTTAGTGAGGTGATATGACACTGGCAAAAACTTAGTTCAGTTATAAATCTATTTTGTATATTAATGATGATGTAAGGTGTCAAATAACAAACTACATGCTGAATATCCATTTATTCTCGATCTCTACATGTTTACACAAACTGTCAGGATACAATGAGTCTTATGAGACATACAATCACTCATATCTACAAAGCATACATAGTCTTACAATTTGTACATTACCATCAAAATTGGTAAGGATCATGTGACCTGGGATAGCGGCCCTACGAACATACACGTCAGATGTAATGTCAGTCACACCAGGTACACACAGCTGGTGTGAGAGGAGCCTGACTCCAGAGGAACCAACTCTGACTGTACAATTAAAAAAATATCTGTACATTGTTCAGAGACAAGCTTTGTCTACTTACAGTTCATACATGCTTATTGTAAGGCGTCTTAATGTCACATCAACTGTCCTCGAGCTCCATGTGAAACTCTTTCCACACCATCAAGAACACACCAACACTGAAGGCTACCATGTTTTCTGCCTGAGATCTATTTCTTTCTGTTTGTTCTGTCTTTCAGTGTAATGCACAAAAAGCAACTGGAAACAAAAGTGGGAGAAGAACTTTCTGAAGACGGTCTTCTGTCGGGATAAGACAATAAGTTATTAATAGTTATTAAGGGGTTAGTGTGAGACAATATGTGACTGAGACAGCAGAGGGGCTTCATGACTGATGGGGTAGGTAATTCAATTGTTGTAGGTAGGGACACCTTGATTAAACTATTGCATTTTTCCCTAATATTTTATCCATCTCATGGAAATTAAATTTTCAAAATATACGAAGATTAATTTTTCTACAACTGAGAAATCAGAGAAAGTTTGGCATTTTTGCGACGACTTTTTTCTTAAATGCCGACCATTACCAATCAATTGATGGACCGATTGTTCAGAAATAGAAAAAAGTATGCAACACCACATGCTGCAGTGTACCTCCTTTAAGTAGTTTTTACAGTTATAGAATAACAGTCAGAGCTGATCACTTTGGAAGGTTAAGTACGACATGATGTACAACGGTAGGAAGTACATCGATGTGTTTAAGTACTCCACGACAACGTAGAAGGCAAATAAAAAACATGATATGACATATGTGTTATCACCAAGCAGTTGATAACAGTTCACATTTTCTGCAATGATGACTGAAAGTTGGTCAGCAAGCTGACATCTTGGCTGCACAAACTCTGCGACAGCAGTCAAGTCAGTTTCAATTAGGACTCCAGCGTCTGTCTGCTGCGTGTCCCTGGTGTTAGGTCACACATTAAACCAACAAAGTCCTGTATGAAATAAACTGAGGTATTGAAACAGAAACAGCGGAGTGAGTACGGGCTGTCTCATCAGTTGCTATGGCAGCAACATTATTTTGATGCATAAACACATTTTGAGGAACACTTCCCTTTGTTCTTTTAAAATCAGCAGGAGGGCCCCAATAATTATCTTAATTTCCTCTTCCTGTCACTGGCTGCCAGCTGCCAGGAGAACGTCTGTTTAGCTCCATATCAGCATTACTCTTGCTGACATCTGCCTGTGCTCCTCCATGATATAGAACCGTCCATTTAGCACAAATGCAAAAGCATGTAAAAATGTAAACTTTAAAACAAAGTTCTCCTAAAACATAGATTATCATGATCAGTGTAGACTCTAGGATCAAACTTGAACTTTCCTGTCCAAATGTAATAGATGAGCTATGTCCGAGTGATGATGGAAAGGGGACCGTGTCTGTAGCACTCCACAGGCCTCCACTGGAACACTCCGAACACGCAGTGCTCCAAGGGAATTAAATTTAATGTACGATCACCCGCTGTCCTCTGTTGCCAGCCTTCTGACCTCTAGTGTTGTTGTCTTGGACCTTGATACCTTGATAGGAGAGTGGAATGCTCTCAGTTGCTCACAGCAGCCTCAGGGCTAGAGTCGGCTGCAGGGATGCGAGGCATCTTCTTGACTGGACTAGGGATGTGCTGGAGGAGGAACAAAGACCATTAACATCACAGATACACGTGAAGAAACACTGTCAGTCTGTCTAAGTACTGCAAGGACGGAGAATTCTGAGATGCGATTTCACCTGCCAGCCAGGGAGGACTTTTTTCAAATGCATTTCTAAAAACACCAAATCAGCTTCAGGTTTTATCACCCGCTGGTCATACACTGCATTTAAAGACTGGCCGAGGCTGCAGAGGAAGTCACTTGATCTCCAAAGACATGATGTTAAAGGAACTATTCTAACGTCCTAACTCATCCTGTACCTCTGTAGCAGTGCTGGAGCGATGTTCCTGATCTGTAGGCAGGTCATTGTCCAGAGGTGTCCTGGCGTATTCTCTGCGGTGTTTCTCATCCACTCGTGTCAAGTACCAAGTTCCTGGGAACAGATCCTCCACTGGGCCTCGAGGAACGTAGCTGGCTGTAGACACATTAAAAATACTTGATCAAAGTGATTTCTACATACCAAACCAGGTTCTGTGTGTTATATTACCCCAGTAAGTGCCAGGACCTCCTCTGTACAGTATTCTTTTAAAAGGGCTGACACTCCTTTTATAGTTAATGATACAAACTACACTTTCAGCAGAAGGTGATTCATGATTAAAAAAGCTACTTCCAGGGTTGAGGTTTATTAACATTTTGGATTGACCAAGAACACTGTAATTGTTCAATAATAAAATGAATCCTCAAAAATACAACTTGCCTAATAATTGTGCACACAGTGTAGAGAGCAGGCCCTCTTCCATGTTACATCTACAGTAGCCCAGAATGGACACGGCCAAGACTCATCTACTCATTTCAATATTATTAATAGTAACTTAGTCATGCAGCGACGTCTGGAGTTGCTCTGGAAAGTGGAAAGTACCTAGGTGGTGGGTATCCTCTCTAAGCTTCATAATCTCAGAGAAGACAGCGGGTGAAACCTTGTTCCTCGAGTCCAGTCGGACCTTCAGGTCACTCAAACTGGAGACTAGTTTGTCCAGACCAGAACCTGAAAATCAAAATCAGAACATATAGTTGCTACAATGTTGTAAAAAGAGTGAAAGGTGAAAGAGTCATCGTAAGCCATGTATAGAAACTATACATTTAAATATAATAACCATGCAACATTTGCCAAACTAGTTGCAGCCATAATCAGAAAATGAAGTGAACTGACCTGGTGTGTGGTCCTGTGTGACTCGGATAGAATACAGAGTTGCAGCGAATCCTGAACCGTAGGAGAAGAGTCCGATCCTCTGACCTGCTATCTGCGAAGACGTGTGTCTGCAACACAAACATGAACAGGATTCTCAAACCAGGAATTTAAAGAAGAATTAAGGTATTTTCCTTAACAGGAATTATTTCCCCATGTGTGGGGGTCAATATCACTCATAGGGACCTGAGATGTTACCCTCCTTAAGATAATACAAGATAATCTTTCTTACATTCTAGTTATTGATCACATGGTTGCAACAACACACAAGTAAGACAAAAGTCAGACATACTGTGCAATGAGTGATGCCAGGCAGCCGTAGACTGAGGGGGTGTACATGTTTCCATTCTGGTTGGAGATGAGCAGGGAGGGCTTAGTCTTCCTCTCAAACAGATCTGCACTGGCCTTCATGAAGGCCTTCTCAACATCCCGGTCAAAGTAGGTCTCTTCTGGCTTCACGTCTCTGCCGTGCAATCAAACAAACATGATAAGCAACCAAATCACATCAAGACATGTATTTGCGTTCTTATACGGTAAGAGAGTTGTAGTCTAACACAAATGTGTTAATACAGGACAAAGACTTGTCCAGCTGTTTCACTGCGAGTGTACCTGAAGGCGTCGAGGCCTGTGAAGGGTCCCGTCTCAGTGTTGGGGCTGGGGTGGTTCAGAAAGTCATTCAGCATCAGTCTAGCCAACGACTTCTGCACCAGCTTGCAGTATGGAGAGTGAAAGACGAGATACCCGAAGTCTTCCAGGGAGAAGCGGCTCTCCGTACTCTCTATCAAGAAGAAAGAGGAGACCAGATTAGCCTTTACAGAGACCAGATTAGCCTTTTAAGCGTGAAACGGTTTCTTGTTTCAAACCATGGTTACTGTCCATAATCTGGTCTCACTAATGTCTGAGCAGTTCTATTTCAGAACACAAGCACTTGTCTGTGCATCATATACCACTCGTATCTCCCACCTTTACACAGTGTGTAGGTACCAAAATACCACAGCCGCAAATCTCATTTTAAGGTCAGGAACTCACAAATACGTTAAAGACCTGATGGACTGTGACTTTGTGCTGCCATGGAAAAAAACAGTCTATGTCAAGCCTACGACTTAGAGGAGTAATGTTTGTATAGCTTTCAGGTTTTTCTACTGCGTCTTTAATGTCCTCACTTTAACAGAATTTGGATGTCATGTGAAAGGCTTGTTGCATTAACCCTACTGAACTTGAGTAAACTTAGCACAGCAAGTCATATAAATCCTTGGACGAGTAATGTCCTAAGTCTTCTTAACCAATTAGGCATTTGTCAGTCTACTCTCCAAGTGCAAGCAAGCCTCTATGACAGCCAAAGCCCCATTCTACCAGAGTGGTGCTTTAGCAGTCGCTGTAATAAGATGCATCACATCTTCACTGTCAACTGCAGCATAAAAACTAATCTTATCATAAAGCATTGACATTGATTGTTTTTCCGCTTATCTGTATGGATGCGGAGACATCTTTTCTTTTCTGATATGAACTATCACAAGTAACCTTGTGCAAACAGTAGATTATATCAGTCTGTATTCATTATTGAGAGTTTACCCACCTCTTTGCCACTGTGCGTGGATCTTGTTACGGTACACAGTGTAGCAGCGGTCCAAGGCACTCAGGTAACACTCTATAGAGAGCTTGCCGTCCACGACAGGATACTCTGACACCAGATCAGGCTTGTAGAAGTCATACGCATGCTGCATGTGTGTTCCTCGAAGACCTGTGCCAGATAACAGCTGTTAACATCAGTTGTGTGATGACATCAAGGTTGCTTCACCATAAATCAAGGAGCAACTAAACCTCTTATCAAGCCAATTAAATCAAAATCAGTGACTTAGTGAAAAAACAAACAAATGAATCAGTGAACACTCAGATGAGGTGATCACTGACAGACTATGACAAAGAAGTTGAGCTACCAGTTGAATACCTCGTTCAAAGGCCAAAGGAGCATTGGGGCCGATCAGCATGGCCACAGCACCAGCACCCCCTGTAGGTCTGGCACTTCCTGTCGCATAGACAGCAATGTCCCCTGCTACTACCAACGCATAACGGCCTGCAGGGAGAGACAATGACAATAAAAGAAGAAAAGAGATTATTAAAGAACAAACACACGTCTCTTCTCAAAAAAACAGAACCATCTGGTTCCTAAACTGTTCAACATGGTTGCAGCACACTTATTGGTAATATAATATACATCATATTACACAATTTTCTGTTTAATCCGTCTGATTAATACCATGTCAACCTATGTTGAAGTTGTCACGCTACTCTGGGAAACTGCATCAAATGGTCACTCTTTTAGGATCTTTTATAGATTATGCAGCTCATTTTAAAAAACATTTGTATGAATCAACATAGATGTACAAGTGTATTCACTCACCATCCCACGAGCTTGACTCCACCCAGTTGACCGCATTGAAGAGTGCAGCCGTCCCACCGTAGCAGGCGTTGGTGGTGTCAATGCCTTCCACATCAGTATTGCCTGAGTCCTCAAACAGCTGCATCAGGACTGTCTTGACAGACTTGGACTTGTCAATAATGCTCTCAGTACCGACCTCCAGTCGACCTACGCTGTCATAGGACAGGCAATTTTTATCCATCAGCCTCTGGACCACTGTCAGACACAGGGAGTTGATGTCCTCGCAGTCCGAGCAGAAGCCCATGCGAGCTTGTCCCAGACCCACAGTGTATTTACCAGCTGGCACACCATCAAACTGCTCCAGCTCAGCCTGGTCCACGTACTGGGATGGGAAGTACAGTTCCATGGCAATAATACCAACATCGTTGGGCCATGGTCCCAAGCAGCTGATCGGGGCGGATCCAGGCATCCTATTGAGAGGATTTAAATGGTGAATTCATAAAGCGCTAAAGGAGACTTCGACAGGGTGTCTGGTGGACCAGTAACCTTCCAATTACCAGACTTCACTCTACCTCTTGAGCCATGTCACCTCCAATTATATAATACTGAATAACTTTCGTATTCAGCATTATACAATTAGATAATACAATTAGATGTGGTTAGTGTTCGAGTGCCTTAGTTAACGAGTAGTTAGGATAACTAACTTAGGTGTCTGCAAGACGGCCGGACAGCTGGTAACAATATTACGTGAAAGTGCATCCTACGTTTCTATGAAGATTACTGACCAATATTTGGTAACACAGGACCGGCTAATCCAGAATATCGATAATTTAACGTTGGCTTTTTCAAAAGGCTGCAGTTAATGAACGTGTAAACAGACGTGAATCAATATAAGCGCTTCAACTTTACAGAATGACTGTTAGTTGCTGTTGCCCGGGGACTTTAAACATATAGCTCATGCCAGGTTAGCTTACTGGCAAGGTTACAGAGAACATTGGGCATCTAGCATGTTGGCTAAGACACTAACGTCACGTATTAGATTTAACGTAAATAATAAGCTAACAGAACAAGACAGCAAAACACATACAAAGCTTCTAACTATCTTTGGCTGATTTGAAGGCGATCCTTTTCAAAGTGTAATGGTTCATCTGAAATTACTTTAGACTTAGTTTTGACAGCTGACGTAACCTGCTATGTCATTATGAACAACCTTTAGCTGTAACAAGTAAATTTAGCGTTAACGTAATAAACAGCTACATAAGACTTGTGTATCAGGAGACGAGAAGAGCAGAACTAGGTGAAAGGGCAACGCTGATTACTGTCATTTACAGGATTCTGTCAACCTAAGTGGTCTCTTACAGATGACGCGACTGGTTTCCTGGTTAAAACGGTATGTCATGATGATTAAAACAAGCGCAATTGTAAAACAAAATCCAAGAAAGCGACTTAATTTACAGCATGATTTCAGGCTATCCGATAGCTACCGGACAATATTTCGGACGGATCTGCTTCCTGTCTAACTCAAGGAGCTGACATTTGCCAGCTGCTTGGTTTAACCTTAGCTCACTTGTCTTCAGTCATCTTATATCAAAAGGGTAAGAAATGTGTTAGTATGTGAGTAGCAAAAACTCACCTGTGTATGAGATGATTTCCAGGGATGTTAGTAGTAGGCTGTTTAGTGTATCCACCCCGGCAGCAGTGTATTTATATGAGGAGGAAAGGGCTGCGCATACCCTGCACTACAGCATGAGTACTCGTCCAATCACAATTGACAAACACAGTTGTCAACATGCGGCACTATCAAGTCTCGCAGACTTCCGAGCCAATCAGAAACTAGTAATCGCAACCACGCGCGAGAGCTGTATCGGCGGTCCAATGGTGTGACGTGTACGATGTCTGGTGAGAGAGAAGGAACCAATCAGAGGGCAAAAGTAATTCCTGGCGAGGTAAGTAGACACGGCAGTGGGCAGCACTAAGCGCTTCAAGTGATGAAAGTTCAGGAAGAATTATTTTCGAATGGATTTTACTAATACCTTACCATTACTGTGTATCCCATCAAATGTATATAACCAAGTAAATATAAGGCCTTGTCGATTCATGAAAACGCTTCACGGATAATATAACATGGAAGAAGACCAAATCAATATATTTCTAAATAGATGTCATTTATTTGAACTAGTCAATACATTCTACAAAAGTAAAATCTGTTTAGTACATTAAAGACGGACACACATCATGAACTTAACTTTCTCTCAGCTGGATGAGAAAATCCCTTGAGTTTAACAAACGTTTTCTGAACAGTGAGGGTGACACGGCCTATCACCCTCAGCTCAACTGAAACTGCATTGGGTGACAAAAAACATTATCAACAAACATCCTACTGACTCTATTACATCCCTTAGTCTTAGACATTCTTTTAATTCGTAGAAGAAAAAATGGAAAATGTTGGCAATTCATCTTTTCCGTTTACAACTTTATGAACATAGACTTTTTTTGGAACGAGATTAATAAAACATCAACCTGAACCTGCATATTAGATAGACAAAACAAAACCGAGACAAAACAAAGGTATAGGAGAAGACTGAATCAACCTCTCTTCCTGTTCTGCTGTCTTTCCTCAACTTGCAGTCCTTGTACCGCTAGATGGGCAATGCAGATAATTTGTACATCTATAGCACATATAGCAGACAATCCCAAATACATGTTGGATTCAGTTGTATTTGTGCAAGAGACAAATATTTTGGATAATCTCAGTGAGTATAGTGCTGACTGGCGTCCTGGTGGTGATGAACTCCAACCTCCTGAACTTGAGTGTCTGAGTTACTCTCCCAAAGGACAAGCAGTTTGCCTGGGCATCTAACTCCTGCAAAGAAAACAGTCATCACAGCGCTTTTGATCCACTTGCGATCTTTTTTTCTCCTGATCAGCTGAAGCATAATGTAATGTTTACTAGCTTAGAATATTTATGTGTCTTTGTGATGCACACAAGCCTCTTTTTTCAAATTGATTCATTCGATCAACATTTTGTTTTGCTGCCACTCGGCCTCTCAAAGTTCACAGTTGAAACTGGATGCATCCTTAGCATTCCTTAGCAAGAGGTCAAGTGTTTTATTGTCTCTGGGGCTCTTATCATACTGATAACAAGTTTAAGTCGCTAGTGATTGCTACAAAGGCATTGATGATGATGAGTTTGGGTTAAAACAATAGAGTTAATGACGTTACCGTCCACCTCTGTTTCAGCTAATTGAGGAATTTAAACGGAATGGATTTACACAACGCAGTCGGCTGATCGTGTGGCTAAACAATGCTATCACTCCACACTCATTTAATGGGAAACCACACAGCACCACATAAACAGCTATCAGATGTATGTATGTATGTATGTTCCATGGTAAGCCTCACTTTTAGGGGACAAAAGCCCTGGGAGTTGTTTGCTAAGCCTTTGACCAACCGCTCTAAGTTTGTAGTTTCTAAGGATATTAACAGAAAAATGTAAATGATGTGCTGAAATCATTTCCACGTCAGGCAGTTATAAAGCAACATTATCATTAACTTGGGGTTGTGTTTGTGTCCACCTGAATAGCTGAATGTATGTTCAATATTTGCTCTGATTTCCTCCTTACCAATTCCTGAGGGAAATACCTGGAACACTAGCTGCTAAATGCTCCACTGTGATCACCAGCTAGTTGCTGTGTCTGTTTCTTCATTGGTTCTGATCAGGAGCAGCGGAAAAAAAGAGGCATTCACATAAAAAATACCCAGTAAAGGGGAGCTGAAGAGTTGCTGATAGTTCTAAAATGTCTTCATCACTGAATACCTTTCCTGAGAAGGAGGGAGAGACAGGGGCTGGAGGAGGGGGGGGGCATGGTGAGCTGATCTATGGGCTGTGAAGACCTCTCTCTGAAGCAGGCCTGAGACTGCTGATTTCTGGGAGAAACTGCAGGATGTAAATGTTACAGTTAAAGGGGAAAATATGATTCAATGGATTATCCTCAATTAACCATTGGTGAAGTCCTGCCCCCTTTGGTTACTGTTGCTGGCCCTCTCAAGCTTCCCTCCTTTGTTGACATCTCATTTCAGGGACCTTTTAATAAGATAAAATTGAATCCCTCACTAACATCGTACCCAGCAAAGCCCCCAGTGATGATGAGCAGGAATGAATTCTATGTGGATGACAGAACATATCTCCAATCATTAGGGTATGACAATACTGGCATAGTCCATAAAGCACTGATGCTAGCTAATGCTAGCATCAGTGCTAATCACTCCTCGACCTTGACACTCAGCACTGGTGTCCCACAGGGCCGGGTGCTGAGCCCCTTACTCTTCACTCTATACACCCATGACATCACTGCTACTCACCCTTCAAACAACATCATCAAGTTTGCGGATGACACAACCGTGGTGGGGCTGATCCTCAACAACAACGAGACTGCCTACAGGGACGAAGTCCAGAGATTGACCGCCCGGTGTGTCACCAACCATCTGTCACTCAACCCCACAAAAACAAAAGAGCTTATACTGGACCCCAGGAGGAAGAGAGTGGAGCTTGCTCCTCTATTCATCAACGGAGAGATGGTGGAGAGAGTGACCTGTTTTAAGTTCCTGGGCACACACATTTCACAGGACCTCACATGGTCATTCAACACCACCTCTCTAGTGAAAAAGGCGCAGCAGCGGCTGTACTTTTTAAGAACATTGAAGAGGGCAAATGTGTCCCAGCAGCTGCTGCTGTCCTTCTACAGATGTTCAGTGGAGAGCATCCTCAGTCATGATATTCTTGTGTGGTTCTCAGGCTCCACTGAGGCCGATAAGAAAGCCCTACAGAGGGTGATCAAAACGGCCCAAAAAATCATTCAGACTCCACTACCATCCCTCACCGAAATTCACAGCACCCGCTGCCTTCGTCGGGCAACAAACATTACTAAGGACATTTTCCACCCAGGCAACCATCTGTTCAAATTACTTCCCTCAGGGAAGCGATATGAATCCATCAAGACCCATACATCCAGACTCCTAAACAGTTTCTATCCCTGTGCCATACGACAGCTAAACTCTTGAAAAGTGTGGGACTATATGTGCAATATTTATGTGCAATATCTTGGGTAGTGCAATACGGGCGGGCTGTGCAATATGTATTGTTCCAAGCACTTTCTGCAGGACAGTAGGTTGTCTGCTGCCTCTTGTTCTCCGGTCTGTCCTTTTGCTTCTTTCGTTGTTTACTGTCTTTTAAAATCCACACGTGGAGCTGCTTTTTAAATTTCGTTGTACATTTGTATAATGACAATAAAAGATATTTGATTTGATTTGATTTGATATACATATACGTTATATATATAATATTGAGGTCACAGTTTGAGGTCACATTTACCATTGACGTAGTAAATTTTTATCTCACATCTCCAGTGACAGACCGACTGCTTTGAGGATCAGTTGTTGCTAATGTGTCATCTGCAAGTG
>CAAKHC010017703.1:0-10606 GCA_901007825.1 Macroramphosus scolopax | reverse complement strand
GGGGGGGTCAGGTCCTCCAACCTGCCAACGACATCACCTGTTGACATTAGATAATACAGAATATTAAATGTATATGTGACGGCTCCACTGGTTGTTGTGTGTGTGTGTGTGTGGGGGGGGGGGGGAGTAGGGCGGTGTGCACTCACAGGCCCCCTTAGAAAACATCCTCCTCCTCATCATCCTCCTCCTCCTCTTCTTCATCAGCCTCTATTTAGAACAGGGAGGGCGTGCTCTGGTTTTCAAGGACACCCACGATGATAACACACAGAAATGTACAAATATTAAAATGTTTCTATTCAAAGAATCTGCAGCTGCACGTCTGCAAGGTTTCTGTCAATAAACAGTCGGAGGATTCCAGAGAAAACACACAAACACATCAGGGTAACTTCATCCAGGGACGAAGATCCTTCATTAGAGGGGAACACAGCAACCAGCATCAAGAAGAAGATACTTCATATTTATATCATTGCACGCAGGAAGATTGGGAACATAATTATACTTCTGAAGTATTGTACATGATTGAAGTATTGAAGGACATCTGTCCTTTTAATATTAATAATATCAGTCACTTCCTCCAAACAACTTGGAGACAAGAACACTGTTGTCAGATGTGACTTGGTGAAGGTACGAAGACTCTCAGGTCTCCTGACACAAAGACAACGTGATGATACAGCCGACCTGCAGGAGCCGACGCTGTGTTGAATCCTGCAACATCGATGGATTCATACGCTGCAGAACACTCACACTGCTTAAAGCCTTCGCACACAGAGGCATGTTCAGTCTGAGACATGAGGACCAGGTGGGAATAAGTACAGGACCGATTGAAGCCCTGAAGATCATCATAACGGAGGATCTGGATGAAATGATGACCCTCGTCTTCTGCTCTTCAGCTCAGCGGGCAAATCTGCCCCGACATCATAAAACGTTTGTGGCATCTTGATATTTTCTGGCCTCTGTCCTGAACTCTTGTATAACAAATCCCTCGGGGTTGTTCTTCCCGACTTCTGATGGGAGGACACACGCAGGCGGTTTGATCTTTGCATAGTGATTCAAATTCTGGGCTTTAGTATCTCAGGCAAATAAATCTCAAACAAATGAGGTGCCAGTGTGGAATAAGGTGTGCTTGCCTGCTGCGCAGCCTTCATCAGTTGGACGGGGATGAAGAGAACGCTCCTGGTCTCCTGGTAACCACGGTTTCCAGATCAGCTATCCTCCTTTTATACTCGCTCGTGTCTCTACACACTCCAAAACTCTGCTAACAAACAAACTGGCCAACAGAGTCCATCTTTTCTCTTTCAAGTCTTTAAAAGTTCTAAAGACTCTTCACCATCATCATCATCCTCCTTTCTCTGGAGGGTAGCCGTGTCTCAGATGGATACCTCGGTTCCCCGGTGGTGTTCATCACGTTAGCTGCTTACCTTCCCCTGTTAGCTGAGCCGGTTTCCAGCTTCAAAGCAGGCAAGAGATGAAATGGATCCGATCGGAGACACGGGAGAGTTTCAGTACCTGCAGACCAGGTGCAGCATGGACGAGTGTGGAGAGTCGTAGCCCTAACCCTAACCCTAACCCATGAGTTCAGAGGCAGCAGATTACCTGTCCTACACTCCCGGTTAATGAGTGTGAAGTGAAGGGGACTGATGTGAGATGAGCTACACTGAATCCTGCCCGAATCGGATACCACTGTCAATAGTTCTGGGTGAAGAGCTCTGGAGAGAGATGGGAGTAGAGCTGCAGCTCCTCGGCCCCTTCAGGGCCTCACGACCACCGACCGAACAGCTCTGGAGTTAACATTTCAGGTTTCACTCAGTGATAGTAACTATAGTAACGGCTTCAGAAGATGCTCATCGATGTCAAAATAAGAAAAGAGTAATATCAGAACCTCGTGGTGCCGGACACGCCCCCCCCCCCCCCCCCTTCATCCTGCCACACATCGCCCGTCATCCCTGGGAACGCTGTGATATAAACATCCAGCAGAGGAAGGTTGCTGATTTAAATGTCAACAAACCTTTTCCATTATTTATTCAGCCTTTTATTATTCAGGGGGGGGGTCACGTGAGCCAGAGAATAAACAACAACAACCAGAAAACAATCTGGATAAAATGAACGATGTTAGACGGCAATTTAAATACGTTTCTATTCTGTGTTGCTGCCTCGAACGTGGAGCGAATAACAACAAGGACAGGAGGAGCACATCACGGAGGAACACACACACACACACACACACACACACACACACACACACACACACACACACACACACACACACACACACACGCAGGCTGCATGTGCAATGCACAGTCAGACAGAAAGAGGTTAGGGACTTAGCATGAGATCACGTGTGTGTTGTACCAAGTAGCCGTGACATGAAGTTATGTAACAACAACACACACACACACACACACACACACACACACACACACACACACACACTCACACTAGCACTACTCTGTTGACTCATGCGAATGAGTGAGAAACACAATCTGCTCCGTCGCTGCTCCGCTGTGACCTGAAAACTCTCCGAACGGACCCAAACGATGTTCCAGTTCAAACATCAACAGGTTTTAATGTCCAAGCTGCCGAGCAGAGTTTGGATCTCACACCGGCACCGTCGACACCTACGTGGAGGTGGTTCACCTCCGTTTAAAGACGACCTCTCTGCACACGAGGAACTCAAACTAGCCGGTAGCAGGACGACCACAGAAGAAGAACAGCAGCAGGTCTACCAGTCCTCGGTGGTGGTGATCTGGACCAGGTTATATTGGGTGCAGCAGACACACCGACCTTCATGTTACTGTGAAGGCGGAGCACACAAAGGTCGGTTGGCATCTGACATCGTTCCTGGCATTTCACACAGCAACAACGGGGTTAAACATGTAACACAACACGTCAACAAGGACACAAACAGAAAGGACCGTCCGAGGCCGGATCAACATCTGATTGTTGATGAGAGGATGAACATCCACACTGGTGATGATGTCATCGCCCACGGGAAGAACAAGAGTCATCTGAAGTTGAAACACCTGCAGAGCAGCCGGCTGCAGCTCCAAACACTTTGTTACACCGCTACTGTTAAACACAGAAATAGTAGACGGTGGGAGGTCAGTGGTTTACACTACTGACGCCTCAGAGAAGCAGAGTGTGTGTGTGTGTGTGTGTGTGTGTGTGTGTGTGTGTGTGTGTGTGTGTGTTGATATTCACTCAAGGACAAATAGCTGCAGTGTTCCATTAGCTTTTATTCGGTTTATTTCCGTGTATGTGGGTCACATAGCAGCTTTAAAGGTGTGTGTGTGTGTGTGTGTGTGTGTGTGTGTGTGTCAGTTATTCTCGACCACAGTGTGTCAGTCAAACCTTCCCTGTGACTCCTCATCAGAACAGAAACAACATCAACAGCTCAGCGAAGGACTCGGTGTGATGATCGAACCGTTTTAGCCTCTTTCTTTAGCTTCAGTCGCTCGTCTGATCTCCTGTCGTCGTTCAGCTGAAGAACGTCCAGTCAGATATTCTACTGGGTCTCTGGGTGACTTATTATCAGTTATCATCATATGAATCTTCTGTTGGCTCTAAAGCTTCTGTGGCTGCTGGTTTGTAGTAAACATGAGATGGAACTGTGGAGCAACATCATCATCCTTTATAGATTCCTGATGACCTACTGGACACACTGACTGCTGCCTGCTGCTTGTTACAACTTGTTTTAATTCCTTAATTTATCTTTTTTTTTTAAAGAAAAGCTCTTCACTAGACTTTCACTCTGCCAAGTTCTGGTCTTTCTTCCCCTGTCGAGAGGACTCAAAGCAGCGCGTGTGAGCCTCTGCGACCGGAACACCGAGCACCAGCGGCACCGAGCACCAGCGACCGGGACACCGAGCACCAGCGGCACCGAGCACCAGCGACCGGGACACCGAGCACCAGCGACCGGGACACCGAGCACCAGCGACCGGGGCACTGAGCACCAGCGACCGGAACACCGAGCACCAGCGCCCGTCCAACCTGTTCAGTGCTCGGATCAGGATGTTCCCGACTGTTACAGCAGACGACGACCAAAAACTGCTCCAAGATTACAGTGCTGGAAACAGAATTACACCGTTTAAGAGCTGATGTGGAAGTTAATCAACAACATGGAATTCAACAGACTCGGAGCAACAGACAAGGACGGACCAACTCACAGCCAACTAGCACCAGCGTGGCTTCTGAGAACCAGGACGAACCAGGACGAGGCCTTCTGGAAGAGTTTGGAGCAAAAACAAACTCACTGTCCACCGAGAGATTTTTAAGAAGTTAACTGCTGCCTATAACAGAGCATTGAGTTTGGCAAGGCAGAAATATTTTTCAGGCATTAATGACAACAAGCAAAAGTCTTATTCTCTACCATCGAACGTCTTTTAAAAAAGTCTCTCTCCTGGTCGGTGTTAGCTCTCACCTGGTCGGTGTTAGCTCTCACCTGCTCTCACCTGCTCTCACCTGGTCGGGTGTTTCTGTCCACTTGGTGGATTCCAGTCGTGCGTTCATCTCTTTTAGCTGTATCCTTTAATAACAATAACTCTTGTTAGCTCCTTAGCGATGCGCTACGTTCAACAGCTAGTCGCTAACTGTGTCTGTTTTTGGGGCCTTGTTAAATCTCTGCAGGCTGACAAATGTCTGCTGCTGTCTGAAGCTGCAGCGCCTCAGAAGCAGTGCGGCTGCGGAGCGAACAGCAGGATTCAGAGATCACGCGGTGCGTCGGCTCCGAGATTATAAGTTCCACCTTTAACCCCGTCTGACCCTGAGAAGAAAAACGACACCACAGAAAACTCTAAGACAATCAGCACCTGTCGGCTCGAGCGGCGGCACCGAGACGCTGAAATTCTTCTGGCGACGGCTTCAGATATCACACGTGGACAGAAACACACCCTCCGTGCAACATAACGCACTGCCGTCAGACACTTTACACAGTTTATTTTGGTGAGAACATTCGAGCGGAGGTGTAATCTGGTGAAAGACTCCAGTCACAAGATCAGCGCTTGTCTCAGTAAACGGGGCGGCGGTGTTGTTGGACTCTGAGGGAGAAGTGACAGCAGCACATCCAAATACCTTCAGACACATCAGAGACATTCTTCTCCCGGGTGTGAATGCCGGGCGAGGTGACCCCATCACCAGAGCGCCAAAATATCTCTGACACCAGTGTCGATCCACAAAGCATGAAGTCATTAACTTCTTATTGTCGACCGCCGCCGAGGCTTTGGTGACGTCGTGTTCTGGAGGACGAGGCCCGTCCGTCAAACCGCTGCTGGAATGTGGTGAACTTTCACAGGCTGGTGTCGTCTCAGTGAGGGAGTGAAGCTCTGGTAGCTTCACCTGCCTCCACGTGTGCATCCAAAGACCACGAGGCACAAAGCTGTCAGGGCATCATGGGAGCTGTAGTTTTAACAGAACACACACATCATTAATCTTGATGTTGAGACGTTGTTGTTGGCATCAGAGGAGCGGCTACAGTAGGACAACAGGTGAGGTCATGATGACCGTCTCCATGATGAAGACTCCGGCTAGTAACTTTAGATTGAACTTCTACATGAAGGAATCGTTTCATCTGTATTAATGTTATTTATAATCAAAGCACATTAGAAATGTTGCCCTGTTGACATTACAGTAACAGTCCATCAGAGGTGGCTGTTGAAGGGCGGGCTTAGGACGGCTGTGATGTTGGCAGACAGGAAGTGCTACCAGGTACCGTCAACAACACGGTTCGAATTCCCCGGGAACGGGCGTCCTCGAGGGGCGGGGCTCATGGTGCACGAACGCTGCTGCTTGAAACACGAGGAGGACAAGGAACGGGAAGATGTGGTGAAGATCTCCGTAGATCGCTGGTTGTCGTGGATACAGCATCCATCGGCTGGAGGAGAGGATCTGCCATGAAGCGTCCGGTTCAATTCAAACTTCCTGTTCCACCACTGTGATGTGCAGATGAGTTAGAAGACTTCAGAAGACGTGTCCCAGGAAAGTCCCTTAAACTACCTATCAAAGCTGCGATGGGTCGATGCGGCTCAACGACTGAGGAGAACTGTAGGTCCCCGAGCCGCTGCAGCAGATATGATCTAGAACACAGGTATATTAATTACCGAATGTTTATGCCAGGAGGGATCGTGGGAGGGAAGCGGCCTGATTCGACCAGATTCCAGAGCAGCGTGCAGTTAGCATGTCCTGTACCGGAGAGGTTGTTTCACAATACGCCAGTAAAAAAGTACAAACTGTACTTCCATGACATTGGATAGTGCATTAATAAGAGGCAAGCTAGCAGCACGTGTCAGTGGGCACAGCGGCGCTTGTCCAAGGACACGGCTGCGACTGAAGTGCAGCAGGACTCGTATCGTGTTCCATCGCACATTATCATGCAAACACCTGCTGAATGTGCAGCTGCAGTCTTTTTTTAAAGGGATAATCCACCACAATGTGCAGGTGTCTATAATTAAAAGTGGACACGCCTTTAAATAAATGCCTCATGATTGAAGCTTCTCATGCAGCAGATGTTTTATATGTCCTACCGTCTAACTTTAAGGTATCTCACAGTGTCTGAACTTTGATTCCTCATCTTATCTGAAGGTTTTTACGTGCGGGTGAATCTAAATGAAATCTACCGTTTCAAACAACACACAAATACACATTTTGGTGAATAAAATTATACTTAAACACACCAAATATCTTTTATTTCCTTCATCACCTGCATGATTCTGTAGGATTATTGGATGTTTGCTGCCACCTAGTGGTTCAACCGCAACAATACAAAACCCAACACAGAGGAAAGATTTTATTTCTTTCCTCCCAGTTCATCAATAATAAATCTTCCACGTGACTGCTGAGCTGATCTTTTATTATCTTAATGTGCATTGTGACCTCCAGTCTGATTTGATTGTTCTGTCTTTATGTTGCAGTTCTAAAGATTTATTCTATTAAACTATCAAACACGTTAGAGGACATAAAAACACACCACAAAAACCTTAAGTCATTCAAATGGGATTATAATATACTACTTCAGGATGTATAAATCAAACACACGTCACTTTGAGGACACAGAGTATAAACTGGGACGTTAACCTACATATGGAGAGTTTATAGAATATGAAGCGTTACACTCAAATGATGATAATGTCTTTAAATATAATTATATAGAGACAAGTGATGAACGGGGACTTTGGGATACAAGCAGCTGTGCATCCACCCAGCAAGGTTGTTTATCTTTTCTTGCCCAACGTTGCAAGTTTCATCTTGACGTGCTCGAGGACCGACATCAGTTTCACTTGAGAAGAAGCTCTGCATGGTTTTTTATGTGCTTTAATCATGTTTTCGGCTACTTCGCATCAAATCAAATTGTGATTGACATTCAGTCTCTGCAGGTTTGATGATCGTCGTTCTTCACTGATAAGAAAACAAACTGGAGACTCGGTTCAGGACTTTCATTTTCAAATTACCCCTTTTTTTTATTCACGTTTCGCACCCAAACCAAAAGAAAACAAATGTTTACACATCAGAGCATGATTTACTGCCACGTCGCACCACCACTACAAAAATATATATTTATAAAAAAAAAAAATAAAGAAACAGGAACTTAAACTACTCCGAAAGTTTAAACTGCCAGAAGGATCAGGAAACTGAATCCACCAGAGGTGATTTAAAATGACTTTTCTTTTTATTCTGGCTAAACAACTTAAACCTGTAGATTGATGGACTGATGTTCGGAGCAATTTGAAAAGAAACTAAAACATTGTGGCCTGAAATCCCCAGAATCCCCGACACCAGTCAGATAAACTTAACAACAGAAAACCTCTCAGTCCAAAACAAGTTCTCTTTTACTCAGAACATAAAAACATGTTTCTTCACAGGCCGACAAAAGGAAGTCGATGATTTGTGAGTCATGATGAACGTAAAGTAAAAGGACGGCCTGACCGGAGGGGCTGAGGATGTTTCAACGTCCCCCCCGAGTGTCAGCCCGTCGTCACAGCGCCGCCTTTCTGCCTCACAGTTAGGAACTTCCAGCTGCCACAAACACCAGAGCGTCCTGGTTAGCCGACCCTGAGAGGAGGAGCGACGAGGACGACGCCGTCTCCTCTGACAAACAGCATGGGGATGTTCCTCTTGGTCGACTGTGGAACGACAAAACACTCTAAATATTCAAACACACGAAGAGCAGTAGAACACGAGGGAGCGATCGATCTGAAAACAGTCGTACATGTTGGGACATATTGATACTGGCCCATCGTGCGTGATGCACGTCCGGTGTTGTGGATCCACAATCTATAACTACACATTGAATCTGCCTTTTCACCAGGAATTACAATATCTCTGTTCTCTTTATTAAATCTGCTGGTTTGGACGTTGAAAAGCAGAATTGTTCATGAACCATACTTCTTCAGTGAAGAGGTAGAAATCACTGCCGTACCTTGTAGAGTTCTTCATAAGTCTCCTCATCAATCTCCACCGTCGTCACCGTCTCCTCCACGTCCCCAAGGATCATGTTCAGATGCTGATCGTAGGCCTTCAACAAACAAACCCCCCCAACTGATGAGTTGTATGTAACCATGAGGGCCTGCTTCAAATATTGAAAGCCACATTATAACCACGCGTGTGTGTGTGTGGCGTTTACATGCAGACGGCCGCGGAGCTCCCGGTCGTTCCTCATCTTGACGTAGATCCTCTCGTCCAGACTGAGTCGGATCAGATCGAGTGGCTCCTCGACCGTGTTGGTAGACGGTTGCTGTAGCAACACAAAGGAAATTTTTCATATTTGTATCTTTGTATTGGACAAGTGACAATGAAGAAGTACAAGGGGAGAGAAACATGATGTGCAACACGGCAGAAGAGAAAACATTCATTGAGCAAGTACACCTGATGATAAAACTCGTTCATGTTTAATTCGTGACGTATGACTAAACCAGTGATTGAAAAAGTGGTTTGGGGTTATAATTTACCTTTTAAAAGCCTTAAAGATTTTGAGAATAAAGGCTGGTATATTATCTTAACACTCGGTAACTATTTAGGAACGTTTAAAACGAACACAAGTTACCACCGGACAGATTGAGAGGTGGCACATCTGCGAAGATAAGCTAATAATGTTAACATTAAAATTTGTAGCCGATTAACCGCCGGTAGAGACGAATGTTTTTAAGCACATATCCGAATGGTTTTGAGGGTGTTTTTGTGTTAACCAACCGCTGTCTACCTTAAGTGAATTTTAATTAACGTTAAAATCAGAATCACACGCGTTTTGTCTGCAAGTTAGCATGGCAGGCTAATTTAGCTAACCCGTTTGACGGGCCCGCCTCCGGGTTAACGGAGAACTATCACTTAAATCAACCCGGTAAACACGTTAAAACTAGCTCCCATGAAACACCGACTTGTGTCCTTTTTTCGGGACGATGCAAAGCATCTCGTATGACCGAGCAAAAGAAAATTAAGCGTAAAGGCACCAACCTGCTCCACTTCGTCCGCCATGATGTTTGCGTCACTCCGTGTGTCCGGTACGTGGGTTGCCACCTCCGCCGAAAACACCCGTTTACAAAAAGTGAAGCGCTTATTATTTAAGAAACAAATAAAAACCCAGTCATGAAAAACAATGTATTGTCATAGATTTAATTAATGTTTATTTTAGCTTTGATAAAAATTTACGGTCGACACATAACGACATAACAACGAAGAAAACAGATTCTTTTCTTCTGATACAAGTGCAGGACTTTAAGCTTTTAGTTGTATTAGTGCAGTGCTTCTCAATTATTTTCTGTTACGCCCCCTAGGAAGAAGAAAACATTTCGTGCCCCCCCCCCCTCACCGCTGCGACTATAAATAGTATAATTTGTCTGTAAAATAGTTCTAAGAACACCTCTGCATAACATTGTATCCTTATTAACATTAACGAACAGCTCCTCTGCTGTGGTGGGGGTTCTTTGCGCTGATCAACTCGGTCCGTCACCGTATATGATGCTAACAGTGCTCCTGGTTTTCTGCAGTAGCGTTCACAAAGCGGGATGATGGTCCGCAATATTCAGCACGTTTTCACTTAAAAAACTCTAGCGTTTTATCATCGTGATTGGGGTGTAACGTCTTTAAGTGACGCCTTCATTTATTTGGCTTCATGCTGTCCGCTGCCAGCATCTTAAGACACAGTAAACACTCCGGTCTTTCCTCGTCTCCCACCGTAGATACAGTGAAGACAAGAGCTACATACGCTTCGTCATATTTCCTGGTCTTAGCTGTCGGGTGACTTTTGTTTGTCTCATTTTCTTCGTCTCCTCCGTCTTTCTTTTCAACCCTGTTGAATATGTTTCCATGGTGTCTCTTGAGGGTTTGTTCACTGCACCTCATATCTCCTGCTCCGTGCTGTGTGCGCATGCTCCGTGCAAAATCCCTGCACCGTAGAGCTGATATCCCTGCGCATACCCTGACAACGGCAGCACCACTGCCACCTAGTGGATGTGCATTTACACTTTATTTTAGTACGGCAAAAGAGCATGTTCCCCAGGGTCCCCACGACCCCCCCTCCGGCATCGCACCGCGCGCCCCGCTATTTGAGAAGCACCGTATCAGTATTAGGCGCATGCGTACTAGGGGGATACAGTGCAAACCTGGCAACCTGCTGCTTTTA
>CAAKHC010017702.1:0-20177 GCA_901007825.1 Macroramphosus scolopax | reverse complement strand
CGTGAAGTGAGTGATGTACGCCACACGTGCCCTAATAACAGTGTGCATGAATAAATAACACACACACACACACACACACACACTTGCAGAGCTATCGGCTGAGCAGCACAGTCGGTGTCGTGATTCCTAGACAGACACACTCATGCACTTTTAATGGGATCCCACTCGAGCACGCTGGGATTCCTCCGCCAACCGTCCTCCACTGAGTGTGGAAGTGAGTGAGTGCTCAACCGTGTGTGTGTGTGTGTGTTGTGTGTGTGTGTGTGCGTGCAGGAGGTGTGGTTAAGGGTCATCCACCGGCCCAGGGGTGCGATTGCAGCTTGCCAGAAGGGAGGTTGTGTGAGTGGTCCCAAGACCCCGAAAAACCCCAAGGCTTGAAATGAAACCGCACGTTGTTCAGCTGAAGCCTCACAGGAACGTCTCTGTTAAACCGAGTGGCAGGAAACTTTATCACATCTTTCAGGTTACTGATTCCTCTGGAACTCACTGTTCCTTAAATGAAGGAAAATAATTGATCTTACAGAATTGATTTTACTCCCTCATGAGGAGACTCATGAGCTTTTTATTTAACTTTTAAAGTGACGACGTGATATGACACTGACCACTAACCACATTCACCCGTTCACACCGATGGCGAAGCATCAGGAGCCGTCGAGGGTTCACCGCCTCACTCCTGGTCACTTTGACTTGGACTCTGGAGGAGCTGGGGATCGAACCGGTGACCTCGACCTGCTCTAACTCCTGGTCCACAGCCTGATCTCTACAGGAGCTGTGGTTCTACTCCTATCTCAGGATGGAGCTCGTCACGCAGCAGCCGCGGCAGCGAGTCGTGTTGCTTTCCATAGTTTAGAGGTCAAAGTTTGTGACCGTAGAGTTTCCCCCTCTGGCTTGTTTCTGACAGTCGAAGGGGTCACCACCCCCTCTCTGTATAATATACTGAAAACAAATAGATATTAACAGTACTTATCTGATATCTGCCACATATCAGGAGAAATATCTCGTCTCTTCACAAGAAAAGATTCAAGAGACAAATAATCAGAGGAAAAATATACAACAAACCCACGAAACTAAAAGAACAAAGATGGAATAATAAGAAGCTACAAGTCGTCGCCGTGGCAACTTCCTCTGTTTTTTTATCATCAGTGAGATGTGAATCAACACTTACATGTTCATGTTGCTCCTCCAGTTCCCAGTTTCAGCCCTAAATTCTGTCTTTAGATGGTTTAATGTCTTTAAAACCCAAATAAATTCAGTTTGAAAAGATTATTTGATAAAAGATTCTTACCATTCAAATAAATTCAGTTTCGGATCGACAGTTTCTGTCGACACATTTTATTGTTTTTTCCACATTTGTGCCTTAAAAAAACAAAAAGGTGCATTGTGTGTGTGTGTGTGTGGGGGGGGTGAATAAAAAATGAAATGATAGAGCAGCTGTTCCATATTTTTTTCCATTCAGAGCACTTTACAGGCCGAACACGGAGGGAAATCTGTGCGTGTGTGTCGGCCGAGACGTCTCAGCCCGCAGGACCGAATGTTTGTGGTTTTTTGCATTTGCTTTATTTATTTATTCATTTATTTATTTGTTCTCTGGTGAGCGGGATTACCTCTGAATTATGGAACAGTCCCCTTTCTCTCCTTAAGTAAAAAATAACATCTGTCCGGCAAATGGAGAGCTTAGTGTTTCTCTATAATTAATGGTAAAAGCCTCCAGAGCTGCACATGAAATATACATCGTCCATGCAGGAGCCCCATAACAAAGAGAGCAAGAGAATGCAGAGAGGAGGAGGAGGAGGAGGAGGAGGAGGAGGCAGGTCAGTGAGAGGAGAGGAACAAAACACTGAAATCTGTTCACATGACACAGATTGCAAAAAGCTTCAATAACAATTGAATTTATTGGATTTTGTTTTACTGTAAAACTGAAATAAATCAGTTTATTGTCTCGAGTTAAACGTGGCAGCTGTGAAGTCGAATTCTCCATTAGATGATTTAGTTTCTTGTATTTTTAAAAATCAAAACCCTGCAGGACTGATCTTCCAGACTTTCATCATCTTATGTTTACGCGAATGAAACAACTTGTTTTTATCATCAGGCTCATCTGATTGACGCGACGAGATGAAACCAGCTGCCACCTCACGTCACTGACATCAAACTTTGACAACAGCAGCGATGTTTGAAATTCAACCTGCCTCAAAGCAAACAAAAATATTTTTTTTACCTGGTTAAATAATTAAACAAATTTAAATTTAAGTAGAATCTGATACAAATAAAACATGCAGCTTTTTAGGAACAAATACAGTGTACAATATTTCATATATCTGAAACTAGTCTGGAGGACACCATTCAATATCAGAATTAGAATCACAAAATTCACTTTCCAGGCAGATCCATTCAACATATGAAAATATGATTTATTGTGTATATATTATAGGTTTGGTCGATGTCTTTGCTCTCTGAGTGCCCGTCTGTCAATAGGGTGACATAAAAACTATCTGCTCCTGAGTGGAAACTCCTGACGGAGTCTGACTTTAAAAGATGTCATGACACCTCCAGTCATTCAAAACAACACTGACACATCCATCAAGTCTGTGGACAAATACTAATGACTTTCCAAAGAAGAGCGAGAAAGGGAGAGAAGGGCATGGAGTGTTAATGGGACGTGTTCCAGTTCTTATTCATCTCTCAGCAGATATCACTTCATGAAAACATGGAGGAAGATGAAGAGGAGATGAGACGGAGGCGATTGTTTATTACATTTATCTTCTCATTTATTTATTTGTTACTCTTTGAGGTTTGTGGAGGCACAAAGATGACACATTGGTCGGTGTGTAGTGACCTCTAGTGGTTGGAAAATGTCATCAATATATTCGTTTGTGTATTCATAAAAAGTGGTGTTTTCTACCAATTAAATCACTTATATTTTAGTGACACATGGGATCTTTGTAGGATGATTGAATATACACCCGTTATCTACCGATGCATTTAATGACAAAGTTAAACTGAATTATTCCAAAGAAGTTTATAATATTTCTATTACAGTCGAACTTTTTACTTTTTATTTATTGAGAAAACTACAAAAGGTTTTACATGGTTTTCACTACATATTTACTTTGTTAAGTATTTTTAAAGGAAAGTATTTTGTCCTACAGCGTTTCCCGAGCGGAACCAATCTATAACCGCAGCCGTCCGCCGGAACATTATAGATGTGGGACGGCAACGATGTAAAGATGGCGGTGGCGCTGTTACAGATGTCATGTTTGTACCGGGGGATGTTAGCGGTCAGGACGTCCGGCATAAGGCCGCTGATCCCCGGGCTGGTTCCGTCGCAGTTTCGAGCCTTCTCGCTGCGCAAGGAACCGGAACTTGAGGAAAATCCGTATTACAACAAGTACCAGGACAAGATCCAGAAACTGCGCAGGTCAGAAGGCTAGCTGCTCGCTGCTAGCTACAGCCGAACCTCCGCTACAAACATACAAACACTCGTTTAAAAACAATGTGTGTGTGAATATCAGAGAAAACTATGTCGACTGTTTCTGAAGACTTCTGAAATTATCGGTTCATATTTAAACCTGTATTTTCTCTCTTTACTGTCGACAAGCAAATGAAAAGAAGTACACATTTTTGTTTTCATCAGTTTGTTTTTTTTATTTTGTCTTCAGCACCAAACCGCAGGAGTTCAAGACTCGACTGGAACAACGTCATGAAGCCAAGAAGGACGTGCTGGGACATTCGAAGCAGGCCGAGTTCATTCGTCTCATGGAGCAGGAGGTGGAGTATCAGCCAGAACAATAACAAAAGTCATTGTGAGATTCGTATGTTCAGCTCTCCTGTCGAAGCTTCCTTCTTCATCTGGATTCTCTCAGTAAACCGACAACAGACTCCACTTTAATATCAGTTCATTATTTGTTAACGTGACCTTGTTGTGGGAATGTTTTGCAGTTGGAGAAGCGAGATGAGTTAGCCGCCGCCGGAACATCAGGAGGTTTCACTAAGAACAAGGTGAGCTCATCTGCTCAGTGCTCAATGTGATGATGCTGATGCTGATGCTGATGCTTGATGCTGATGCTCTTCTTCTTCAGACGCTGGGCTCCATCCTCAACATGCAAATGATCCAGGACAAGACAGGTGAAGAGATCACAGAGGTCAGTCTCGGAGCCGGTCACATGACTCTTTGTCCCGCCCACTTTAAAGCATAATAACGTAGTTTTGATTCGCATCATCAGTGGCATTTCCGCCCACTACTGTTCTGAGAATATGAATAGTTAGCCAGGTATAGAAGAAGAGGCTGCGGTGCTGCATCGGTAAATGTCTGAGGCTCATCGCTCACGCCGGTGTTCTTTCAAAATCTCCCACCTGTCAGAATCGACTACTTGGTGCAAGATGGCATTTCTTCCTTGTGTTAATAAAAGGACCGCCTCCTCATCGCCCATCACTTGCCCGCTGCTTTCATATTATATATCACGGCATATTTAAATCTCTGCAGTAAACTGCAAGACGGAGATCATCTCTGAACATTCACTTAGTCGCATGAACCTTTTTATCGACCCACCAGTTTTTCCTAAACTCCGCAAAGATTAAAAACTTGTTATTGTTTTTTATTTTCCAGTGTTTGGACTCCGGTCTCAATGTGCAAACTGAATGTGCATGAAATCAGGAGGATCAGATTCCACTGATAGTCTTTGTCTGCATCATAATGTTTTTACAGGGAAATTGGAATGTGACTGTAATGAAATCCGGAGTAGCGACATCGCGTCTTCGTCCTGTTGGTTTCATCTCGTCGTTTTCTCTTTTCAGCTTTGGATGAAGTATTTCTCCACCAAGGACACGATCAGCGCCGCCATCCCGGTGAGTTTACACAGCTTCATGTTTACTTCCTCTGTGTCTGGTACACACAACTGAAGCACGACTTCATTTCACAAGGATCTTCACATGTTTATTCAATTCAATTTTAAGCTTCATCACAGCTAGAAGCTACTGTACTATCTCTTATAATTGATAAACAGTGTATGCTTCCTGTTGCTACTGGACTGGTGATGAGCCGTCTCTCTCCGTCCTTCAGACGCAGACATATGAGGTTATTTGCAGCCGAGCGACGTCCTGCCCGATGGTGAGATCACTGCTGCTCACACTGAAACATGGACTGGTAGCATGTCTTGTTCAAGTCCCAGTCAGATGACATCGTAGATGTTTCCCTGCTGGTTCGGTTTCTGACGAGACTGACGAGGTCTCTCTTACTTTTCTTTGTCCTCAGTTCCTGTTTGCGTTGCCTCAGAACGAGGGTTACGAGTTCTTCATCGGTCAGTGGTCGGGACACCAGCTCCACTTCAGCTCCCTCATCAACGTCCAGGTGAGTCAAATCAAACCGCTTCTGATGCACCGACACAATCATTTGCTCACCAGCACACATTAAACAGGGGACAAACTTTACTTTATTACTTTATTAAATCACATAATAAAATAAAACAACTAGAAACCCATTATGAGAGTTCAGACCTTCAGATCTCCTGATAAATGGATCCATCACAAATATGTCCTTTCCAAAGCGGTCTCATCAAGTCTTCTCAAACAAAGCAGTTAGTAATGAACTTACTGTATTTTAGATGTACTTACATTTTCCCGCCACCAGATGTCGCTGTGTTCACTCACTACTTCCTTTTATTTATTTATTTCAGCTTTTTATAATTTTCTACATTTTCTTCTTCTGGGGAGTTGAGAGTCGATGCTTCAGGTTGATGGATTCACAGTGTATTGAAAAACAAATGCTTCCAGATCTTGAAGTTCTACAAACTGCCCATGAAATATAAAAAAAAATCAATGTTGTCTTCATGTACATGCAGTTTTATTTAAACGTACGACTTTATTACCGTGGTCAGTTATAAATGATCGTATCAATCAGCATCAGAGTTATTTTATCTGATGTAACTCCGCTTAATTGTTAATTCCTATTTGTGACCAGTCGCTGGGCGAGAACGCTCCCAGTCAGCTGATCCTCTACCACTACCCGGACCTGAGGGAGGAGAAGGGCGTCGTCCTCATGACGGCTGAGCGGGACCCCAAGTTCCTAGTAAGTAATGTGAAGTTATTGGAGTCTTTTACAAACACGATCAGAGTGTATCAGACCTGGTTGCACCAGGCGTCAATAATAGAATGTTTTTGTTTATTTCTATGTAATGTGCTCTCTCATATTTATTTTATATGTATATAAATAAAAAAACTGTAGTAAAATGTGCAGAAAGTAAAGAAGAAATGGTGCAAGGGTTATAGCTATCGAGTCGGAGACCAGCTTGTCTCCCTACCAAGCGTGAGCCCCGTTGGTGCGACCGGCTCCAGTGGAAGAGTCCAGGTATTAAAACGTGTCCCTCCTTTCCGCAGACTGTCCACCAGGCTCAGTGTTTGGCTAACCAGGTGCAGCTTTTCTATGGGACGCAGAGGCAGGAGACGTACCGATTGGTGGAGACGTTTAACCACCACCCCGCCGATTTCAAACACATGTCGGTGATAGCGGAGCTGGAGCAGAGCGGCCTGGGGGCGGCGCTCACCCCCGCCGCCTCGTAGGCGGACGGAAGGACTGAATTCAGCACGTGTTCGCTCAGCAGTTTTCATCAGGACATCATATTTAACATTTACAGCCGCCGAAGAGTCAAAGAAATGAACTTTTAAGGAGAACAAGCTGCTTCTCATGAACTCAGAGCGTCTCAGATCTTCTTCACGTGAATAAATCTGTTACCACAGCAGACTGGTGACGTTAATGTCATTAACCCTTGTGTGGTGTTCATATTTTTGTTACTCAACCAATGTTCTCGGGTCTGGTGGACCAAACGCATTACTGTGTTTTTAAATCAATACAGCCATAACAATTTCTGTAAATTGTCGGAAAAAGTTAATCCCAGTGACTTGAAACTTGGTGGGTTTGTTGATGGCAGCCTACCTAATAAAAGTGCCAGGTTTCAAGTCGCTGGGATTAACTTTGTTACAGTATCTTAATTTTTCGGGTTGGGGTTAAGGTCTGTGGTTAGGGTTAGCAAACCGTTAATCCCAGGGACTTGAAACTCGGTGGGATTGCTTATAGTAGCCCCGTTAGAAGAGGAAACCAGGTTTCAAGGCGCTGGGATTAACTTTTTTACAGTATCTTCATTTTTAGGGTTGGGGTTAAGGGTTAGGGTTAGGGTTCAGCAACCTATAATCCCAGCGACTTGAAACTTGGTGGGTTTGTTGATGGCAGCCTACGTAACAGAAGTGCCAAGTTTCAAGTCGCTTTGATGAATTTTTTTCGTAACCCTAAAACTAGGTTTCAGATTTGGGTTGGGGTTGGGTGACACTGACTGCTTTTTTTGCGCAGGCCTACTGATCTGCCGTGGGTGATCCTGGTGATGTGGAGGAATCGTCGTCCCGTAGAGCCAGTGGCACAGCTGGCAAAGCTCCCCACACGGGGGTTTAATCTTGAGATGTTGGTTCACATTTGTTTTTTTACGCAAAAAGAGAAACAGCTTTTATTCTGAAGCAGCAAACCAGGAAATGGTGAGTTTTCATCTTTAATTTAACACGACTTCCCTCCGACTGATAGCGTACATATAACAGTAACATAAAGTAGGTAAATAAACGCTAAACCACGGAGAATTAGTTTAAAAACCCAAAAGTCTCACACATCTTGTGTTGCATAATGTTACTGTTTCACAGAGCTGTCGTTCTTGGCATTTATGTTGACGTTCGTAGTTTTACTTCCAGGTCACATGCCATGCTCTTCGTATCTTGCTTCAAACAAAAAAAAGACAAAAGGGAATTTGCAAAAAAAAAACGCTTTTTTACGCTGTGAGGAAACGAAAAAAACACCTTTGTTTTCTGTTCTCGTTTTTGGTACTTTAGCATCCTGACCAGCTGCCAGTAATATCAGTATTATATAAAACAAACTCGCTTCTGAAACCCTGAAATGTCATCCAAAATGAATCCGTTGTACAACACAGTTCTTACTGTCTTTCCATTGTGTTTCAAATGGAGTACTTATTACTTTTGCCTCAAACTGGTGCATTTAAAAACGATTCAGATGTTCAGTACTTCCTGCTCTGCATGTAATTATTTCTTACATGCGCCAGTTTAAATCGGTGTGAGTCTGTGTGATACAGTGATGGTGAATCAATGAGTGTCATGATCAGTGATGAGCAAAAGACTTTTAATTTGAGTTGAGAAAATGTTACAAAACTGAAAGAAGTTAACTGCAAGAAACCACTGATTAACAACAAATTTAGTACAAAATGATAGTTAGGGTTATATATGCAACCCAGTCTTGTGTCCCTTCCCACACAAAAAGGCATTGAGGCTGTATAAATGTAAACACCAGCATGCTACCAAAGCATAGCTTAAAAATACAATTTTAAAAAACACATTTGAATTATATGCATGCAATCGAACAAAATGTCAACTGTATATAATAAATCCAATTACAATGAGATATTGTATTATTTAAATTCAATTTCACAAAAAATAACTTTTTCTTGACATTTACTACAACTACAGAATTTTTTAAAAGCATAGCGATTCCAAAGCGGAGGCTGCACAAAAGAATTTAATCAATTGATCTTGCATCTCTCTACCCTTGAACACTCATTTTAAACACATTCAAAATACTCCCAACAGATTCTGAATCATTCATGCAGAAAGACGAGTGAAGGTTCAACGTGTACTTATTTCATTTTAAGTTTATCTAAAAGATCTGGTGGAGAGGGTGCTTTGGCTGATATAACTGTATCGATTGGGGCCTGGAGAGGTTGGGGAGCCTAAATCCAAACTGTTCCTGCGGGAACTACGCTGAGAGCAACTTCTAGAGCCTGTGTTGGATCCTGGTGCAGAGGTGAAATTGTAGGGACTGCTGATCCCTCTGGATGACACAGTTGAAGCATGTAGCATTCGCACCCCGGTGCCTTCCTCAACCAAACAATTGTCAAGAGCCTCCTTGTACGATATCCTCAGTTTACTCTTGGGACATGTTAGATTTTTTGTGTGGTGTCTGACGTCTTGGAGCTTTTGAGCCGCTCTCCCGTCCAGCCAGCCCAATTTCAAACCATCTTGTAGGGTTCTTCTGCAGCCCATTTCTGGGTCATAAAGCCCCCCTGTAACAACCTGAAACTCCATGAACCTCTGGCCTGCCTCATAAGGAACCCACAACTCCTTCATTGCTTCAGCAACGGACATTTTCTTCTTTGTTTTTAAATCATCAAAGCCAATATAGGCTTTCTGGGCAGGCTTGAGCTTAGTAGCCATGTCGTCATTTATTATGCCTTGACGGGAGGCCTCTAGGATGCCAATCCTACGGCCATTTGCGGGATCGATTATTCCTCCGGTGCAGGCCTGAGCCTCCAGAAGTCTCTGCCCAGTGATGGAATCCACAAGACCACGATTCAGAGCCTCCGTAATGGATATCTTTTCTAAAGTCTCCGTATCAAAGATGGCACCCACAGGGTCCTGTTCACCCACAGATTCAACAGGGGAGCTTAGATTGAAAGAAACGCTAGACGTTTGCTTGAAAGAGTCAGGTGAGTGGAGAGCTGCGCTGTTGAACATAGAGCTTCCCTCTGAGACACTGGTGGCTTTTGTTGTGGTCATCTTGATGAGAGTAGGCGATATGGGTCTTTGCCTGAATGATGATGATGATGATGATGATGAAGACAGAACCGAGGTTTCTGCTGTGCTTAAAGATGGGTATGTCTGGGATGCACCTGAGGCTGCAGATGTTCTGGAATTTGATGAAAATGTCATGGATGTACCTGAGGCTGCTGATCCTCTTGAAGTTGATGAGAATGATGACACTCGGCGTTGGGTCTTATCAGTAATGAGATCGGCAAATTCAGTAAGGGTGATGATACGAGACTTGTACCGATCCACATCCGATTGAGTAATTACTCCGTTCTCCAGCAGTTCACTGATGTCATACCGAATCCCAGTCTTTCGGTCATTGATAACAAACCGCGAGGAACCATCTGGGGCAGTGATTGTGATCTCCTCCCACTCACATTCCTGCTCGGACAGCTCCTGGAAGGTTTCATAGTCAATAAACCCTTTGTCATATGCTTCACGTACCGTCATCTCCTTATTAGTCTCTGGATCCACAATTAGCACTCTCCTCTTTCTTAGAGTGTTCTTCCGAGTTGCCTCTTCCTCCTTCTTGTCCGCGATAGACAAGAGGATGAGGCCAGACTTCTTATCTGTGGTACAGCGCTTCTTAAGCTCCATATACGACAACTTTTCATCTGTGTTAGGATCAGAGAAGCTCCTGATTTCAGCACCCTGATTAGTCAAGATCCTGTTCATTTTCTCATCAAAGTACCCTCTCTGGTAGGCTACGTTTACGTCAATACGGTGGCTGTGTTCAGGATCAATAATACCACCGCTGGCAATCTGGGCTTCCAGTAGACGGATGCCTTGACTTCTCGGCACTAGACCTCTCTCTATGGCCTCGAAAAGGGAGATGATATGGTCTCTATCAGGCCCCATATAACCAGTGACGGCTCTCTCTGCCAATAGCAGGTGGTCCTTCAGCTCTGGCCCGAACAGTCTTTTATTGTAGGCATCACTAACAGTCAGGTACTGCTTGTTGACAGGATCAACTATAAAACCGGATGCAGCCTGGGCTTCAAGCAGCTCTAAAGCTGTTCCAGGTTGTAACAGTCCATTTTCCATGGCCTGATAAAATGACATCACCTTATCACTGGCTTCATCATAAACTCCCGCAATGCAGGTAGAACCTCTCAAGTAGGAGCGTAGGCGGTGCTCAATGTCCTGGCTGGTCAATCTGCCCTCCTTCAGATGGTCGATATCAGACCAATCGAGTAGGTTTGCATTCACCAGATCGATGACTGACACCTCTCCCCTGAGCCCCTGGACAGTTGTTGGCTTTTCAAGTTCAGGGAGAAGCATAAGCCCAGTGCTTAGATCTGCTTTACATTTTTTCTTTAGTGACACATAGCTTGTTGGTTTTTGGGTTTCTGGATCCAGATAGCACGAAGGAACCTGACTCAGAGCCCGGTATAGGTCCCCATCGATGAGATCCCGATCCATGGCAACATCTCTGGGAAGAAATACACTGAGGGCAGGGTCCAGAATACCTCCTACAGACTCTTGAGCCTGAAGTAATCGAAGAGCTGTTTCCTTGTCAATCAATCCCTTCTTCATGGCCTGGCCAGCTGACAGGAGTTTGGAAGTATGTGGGTCTCTATAACCGATAGCAGCAGCCTCAGCTGCAAGCAGCATTGATTCATCTTCCTTATCCACCACTCTGCGGGCACATGCTTCCTGTACTGTCAATTTCTGATTAGTATGGGGATCAATGATGTGGCCTGTGGCTGCCTGAGCTTCTAGAAGCTTGCCAGCACTGTCAGAGGACATAAGGTTTTGTTTCTTTGCCTCTGTAAAGGACATCTTCCTTAAAGGTCCAGCTGCAAGCCCAGCGATTGACCCAGTACCCTTCAGGAAAACCTGCTTGTCCACAGACACCTCTGAGACAGTTTTTTCCCCATTCATTAGTTGGTTAAATGTTGGTTTGTCCAGAACTCCACAATCAAGCAACTGTTGTGCTGTGACTGGTTTACGGACACCATCAAATATCAATTTGGAAGGGTCTTTCCGATCAGCGATTGGCAAAAGCAGCAGACCTGTGTGAGGCTCTGTCTTGCATCTTCTCTTCAAAGCCCCGTAACTGATACCATACCCAGAGTCTGGATCAAGGTAACATCCAGGATTCCCCTGTAGAACATCACCCAGGTTTTCATCCAAAAGGTTACCTTGGATCGCGTTGTCTTTGGGGAGGAACACACTAAGATTGGGATCGAGTATTCCTCCAACACACTCCTGGGCCTGCAGCAGGCGTAGCCCAGTTTTCTGGTCAATTAGTCCCCTTCTCATGGCCTCGTACACCGACAGTGGCTTGGCTGCACCTGGGTTCACGTAGCCCACAGCAACTGCTTCTGCTGCCAGGAGTCGGTCCCGATCACTGATGTCCACCACTCCCCTGGTACATGCTTCCTCTACTGTTAGCTTCTGATTGTGTCTGGGGTCAATGATATGGCCTGTAGCGGCCTGGGCTTCCAGCAGCAGATCTGCAATCTCTACAGGAAGGAGATTCTGTTTCTTGGCCTCTGACAAAGACATTTTGCCCTGAGTCCCAACTAAAACCCCAGCAATCGGCCCTGTCCCCTTCAGATTGACGTGTTTGTCTACAGACACCTCTGGGACAGTTTTCTTCCCCTTCTCTAGGTCTTTAAATGTCGGCATATCCAGGACACCACAATCAAGCAGCTGCTTGGCTGTGACTGGTTTCCGAACACCATCAAAGATGAGTTTGGAGTGGTCTAGCTTCCCAGGTACAGGAAGTAGCAGAAGGCCTGTGTGTGGGTCTATTTTACATCTCCTTTTCATGGACAAATAGGTCACACCAACCTCACTTTCTGGGTCCAAGTAGAGCTCAGGCCTTTGATTCAAGGCGCGAATGATGTTATCATCAATTAGATCCCGCTCCATGGCTGTGTCTTTGGGAAGGAACACACTGAGTACGGGATCTAGTACGCCTCCCACAGACTCCTGGGCTTGTAGCAGACGCAGTGCTGTGTTCTTGTTTATCAGTCCTTTCTTCATGGCCTGGAATACTGAAAGGGGTTTGCTTGTGCTGGGACTACTGTATCCGACAGCTGCTGCCTCTGCTGCTAGCAATCTCTCTCGATCCTCTTCGTCAACCACACCTTGATTGCATGCCTCTTCAACTGTCAACTTCTGATTAGTTCTGGGGTCAATGATGTGGCCAGTGGCAGCCTGAGCATCCAGCAGCAGGTCAGCGCTGTCTGATGGCAGGAGATTCTCTTTCTTGGCCTCGGTGAGAGTCATCTTATGCAGGGGTCCACTAATGGAACCTGTCGGATCTTCAATTACAACTCCAGCTATTGGGCCTGTCCCTTTTAGGTTAACCTTTTTGTCGACAGACACTTCTGGGACAGTCTTATTCCCCTTCACGAGCTGGCTAACTGTTGGCTTGTCCAAAACTCCACAGTCAAGCAACTGGTTTGCTGTGACTGGCTTGCGAACACCATCAAAAATCAGCGCGGAAGCATCCAAGGTTGAGGGCTCTCTACATTTGTTAAGCTCGGTCTCCATGTTTGCTCTTACAATGTTCAACTCTCTGACTTCTGTCTGGAGGATTGTCAACCTACTTTTATACGTCTCCTCAAGCTCCCTGAGTGCCTTCATCAGCCTTTCTATCTCACTTTTCAATGAGCTTCTTTCTCTCTCCATGTGTTCCTTGTCTGTGTCATACTGCCTAATCACACCCATCTTACTTTCATACTGGTCCTTCCAATAAATTAAATCTCTCATCACCCTATCATTCTCCTCCTGCACACGTTGCTTATTTTGAATCTCAGACTCCAGGGATAGTTTAATGCGACGGAGATCATCCTCTAGCCCTTGGAGGCGATCTTTGTCCTTTACCGACAACTGCAGTTTCAGCAGCAGAGATTCTCGCTCTTTCAAAATGTCGTTGTACTTGGACTGAAGGGTCTGCATGGTGCTGGATGTCTGCAGAAAAGTAAGTGGAAAAAAAAGAACATTAGTCAAGTCAAACACATTGATACATCTGTAGTATATTAACCATCATTTTATATTGCAGTATACAATCAACAACACCGGGTTAAAATCAGACCTCTTCATGCTACTAACAATGTTAGTGCAACTAAACCCAACTACACTTCTAGTACTTCTAGTACTTCACTTAAATGCTGTCAGAAGAGACATAATACATCATGCTCTACTCGTTTTTTCTAACAGAAGAACACAGAAAGGAGGTTCAGAAGTTTGACTCACAACTTAATTAAGAGTAAAATTGACTATTTCTATTGCTGTGGATCCAGCCCTTTTTAAATGTGGAAAAGAATAGACAACCGGAAAAAATGTAAATGTATAGTAACTTAGGAGACCAAAGGCGCTATAGGTTGGTGTAATTAACCTAATCATATCAGTCATAAGCTCTTCCGAAACAGACAACCTTTTCCCATCAAACTGTGAGCCAAAATACCTGGAGAGCATCAAGATTACCATTTCGAATTAGCAAATTGCTAATTCCCATCGGAAAACATGAAAAAAAAAGACAGTCTTACAAAATTGGGAAGTACAATTATACCAAGAGACATACGGGGTACAGTTTTCCACAGGTACATCAACTTCCCCGACACTTGCTGCTCCAAGTGACAGCGACAAAAAAAAGGAACAGTTCCCTTTTTTTTTTAAATGTGTACAATCTGTAAATTTGAATAACAGCAGAGACAGACAGGGATGATGTCTGGGTTTGAATCTTCAAAACGCCAAAGGATGAGCCTCGAATATGTTTGAGGAGCATTAAATAAGAGTCTTGCTGTCTTTAACAAGTTTACAGATTGTTACTTACAAACCAATAAGGTGATGCAAGAGGCTACAACAAGATGATGAACAACAACCAGGCTGCATTGACCAGAACCAGTGACGGTGGGAGGGATGACTGTGCTGAAAGTTCTGGACTAAAGAAGCAAAAGGCAAAAAAGCACACAGACTGCATGGTGGGGGAAGGGTAGGCTTGCATGCAAGTGATTGACATGCAAGTTCATTTAAACACATACACATGTATGTGTTCAAATAACAGTTGCCAAATTGGCAGCAACTGCGAGGGATCTAAAGCTGCTCCAGCATGCAAGCGAAGGTTTGGCTACAGCTACTGAGTTGTCCCAAACTAGGACGACGGCAGCCCAGGAAAGTTCCAAACTACCATGTACCTCGATGGTCAGCTTTTGTATATTCTCAACCTCCAGTCTGAGTTTCTCCCTCTCTGACGAGAGCTCTGAGACCAGGTTGCGGTGGTCCACATTGTTGTGCTGGCTGGCCTGCAGCTGCAGCTCCAGGGCAGTAACTTGGGAGGAGAGTTCATCATCGCTTCTCTTCTTGGATCTCACGACTTCATCTTTATCATGCCGCGCTGCCTTTAGTTCCTCCTCCAGCCTCAGCCTCTCTTGGGTCTGGGTTTCGATCATCTCCTTCAGCCGCTGAAGCTCCACAGCGCTCTCCTCAGATTTCTCATTCACTTCCTTACTCTTCTCCTCTAGCGTTGTGGAAAGAACCTTGTTTTGTTGGTTTGCCTCCTGGACTCTTGCCTGCTCCTGGAGGAGTTGTTGCTCCAGGGCCTTCAATTCAGCGCTCAGCTCTTCCATTTGCTTGGTTGAGGTCTTGTTTTGTGTCAAGCTTATCTCCAGCTCTTCTTGCACCCTTCGCCATTCTTCTTCAGCCCTCTTCTCTGTCACGCCGGCTTGTTCCTGGCTCTGGCGAAGTGCAATAATGGTGCTGGTGTGCTCTGTCATGGTCATAGTGGTCTTTTCGAGTTCTGCTTCGATCTCCCTTCTTCTGGACGCCTCCTCTTGGTTAGCTTCCCTCATGTTCTCCAGCCGGCCCTCCAGCTCATCCCTCACAGCTTGAATGTCCTTGAGCCGCACCTGTAACCGACTCGTGTTTTGCTCGACTCTGCTTCGCTCCCTGCTTTCTCTCTCCAGCTCCATACGCACCTTCTGAAGCTCCTCTTCGCACTCCGCCAGCTGGGTCACAGCCGCTGATGAATTTGTGAGCTTCACCTGCAGCTGAGCCAAAGCCTCTTCAAGCACACCGTTCCCTTCTTCTATAGTTTTTCTTCTTCGCGTCTCCTCCTCTAGGCTGTGCGTGATGTAGGCCAGCTGCTCACTCTTCTCCTCCAGGCTCTTCATGACTTCCGACAGCTCTTCCCTGTGCTGGCTGCTGTCCTCCTGTCTCTGTATAATCAGCAGCTCCACCTGACTTTCCAGTTCCCTCCTCATGCGCCCTTCCTCTGTGACAATCATGTGCTGGTCGTTAGCTTTCTCATCTGCCCTGTTCCTTTGTTCCTCAGCCTGGTCGATAGACAACCTGAGCCTCCTGAGCTCCTCCTCCATGTCCCTCTTCTCTGCCTCCATCCTGTCATACTGCAGCTGAAGCTGAGCTGCATCATCCTCTCTCTGGGCTGAAAGCCTCTGGATGTCGGTGAGACTTGCAAGCATCTGGGATTCGTAGCTGAGCTTTAAGTTATTGATTTCCCCACTGAATTCGCTCCTTACCTTTGATGTCTCTATCTGGAGCTCCGTCACCTTCGTTGACTCCTCGGCCAGCTGCCGCCGCAGCTGTTCCACCTCGTGCTCCCTATTTGCCATACCCTTCTCCAGCTCCACTTTGGACCAGCTGATAGTCTCCAGCTCCTTCTGCCTCTTCCTAAGAGCCACGTCGTACTCCTCTTGCTGCTGAATGTAGCGCTCCTCTGCCAGACGTCTCTTCCTTTTTTCTTCCTCCAGCATGTAGTTGAGGCGCGTCACCTGGTCCTGGAGATCTGACAGATGGCTCTGACTGGTGTCCAGGCTGTCCTTGGTGGCGCTGCACTGCAGAGCCGTGGTGCGCTTCACCTCCTCCATCGACAGCAGCTGGTCCTTGGACTCGGACAGCTCCAGCTGGTAGCGGTTGACAGAGTCTTGAAGCGATTTGTTCTTGGAGTTGGAATCGTGGACGTCCTCCTTCAGCTGTCGAAGTTCTTCCTCCAGCAGGTCAATCCGGGTGTTTCGGATCTGGAAGCAAGATAAGAGTTTACACGGATGCAGACTTGGTTTTCAATGTTATTTTGATACTGTGTAGTTCGATTTTTAGAAGTACCTTGAGCTCCTCCATGTTTTTGAGCAGCTCTCCCAGGTATTTGCTGTAGTCACCAGACACCGTGAGCAACTCCATGTAGCGTGTCTGCAGCTGTGTGGCCTGCAAACAGAGGAGTCAAGGATTCATTTCAAAGCCTGGTCTTATCTCCTCCTTTTACCTACGAAAAACAACCCTTCCACGTCGATATTTGTCTTTACCTCTTGATTGAGATCCATCGCCGGCGACCTCAGCATTGTCCTCTTGATGGGGATGTTGAGCAAAGTCTCCAAACCGGAGGTGTAAGAGGCGAGGTCCGTCTCATAGTCCTGTAAGGAAACATTGAGGTGGAAGATGAAGTTAAATCTCTTGCTGTGTTTGAAGTCAGTGTATACGTAGACCTCCTTACCCTGATGGAGTTCACGCAGGCCTGACTGTCCTTCAGCACACTTTCCACTGTCTCCCTCCTCGATTTGATTTCGGAGTTCAGCGCCTGGACAACATTGATACAAACATGTCAGATGTCTTCACACACAAAAAGTAAATAAATTAACAGCGACAGCGGGCTGAGCAGGGAGACCTTCTGAGTGTTTATGTGGTCCTTCAGAGCTTCAACACTCTCTATTTTGGTGGCCTGCAGGGCGTCTTGTTTTTTCCGTGTGGCATCAATCCACTCGACGAGGGAGGTGCTGGTCTGCTCGTAGTGCTGAAGCTGAGGCTGATACAACTGCAGATCCTGGAGTCTGAGCGAGAGGAGAAAGGAAAGAGGACGCTCTCAAACAGCTGTTTCAACAAATGCTTATACTTGATAAAGAGAAATAAAGATCCAGTTTCAATAGACGCAATAAAAGAGACGTACCTGGTATCAATCTGCCCCTGGATCCGTCTCCAGCGGTCGGACAGCAGACCCACCTGCTCCGTGCACTTGCACAGCATCATCTCACAGCTGTGAGAGGACCCGCCCACCTGGCCATTCCAGCGGTTCGCCCTCGCCAGCTCGTCCTCCATGGAGGCCAGAATCCCCTTCTTCTGATCCAGCTCGGCCTTAATGGTCTACACACACACAGAAAATGACATAAACACACGACTACAGCTGCTGGCATAGACAGCACAGTCAGCAGCGCCTCTATCCATGTTATAGTAAACACTAGAGGTCCAGCCTGTTTAGTTTCTTGTGCAGGAGTATATCATATCTCTTCTAAAATACCTCCAGAGTCGACATGTAGTCCTCCACTTCACTTGGCGACAGAGAGGTGGTCTCCTTCTCTGTCAGCTTTGCCTCGTGAACTTTCACTATGTCTTCAGCTTGCTCCATGCTCTCCAGCATGTCCCTTAGAGCCTGCATCCTGATAAGACAGGGGAGAGATGAGATAGCGTGAAAGTCAGGGTGGTGATGAAGTCATTTGTTTGGATAACACAGTGCAGAACGTATTCCTGTGAGGGACTTGATATAATGTGATCAAATGTATGAAACACACCATCTTCCTCTGGTTATTCTTTCTAAAAGACATCTTCATCTCAAACATTTTCACTTTCTGAATGAAAAAAAAGAGTTTATTTGTGGAGGCAAACCTCTGGAGGTAAGCTGATGAGTTGCTCTCCAGGCTGCCGATTCGTTGGTTGATGGCTTCGAGCTCACTGCGGAGGAACTGGGCTTTATCCGCATCGTTCATGCCCTCCAGCTCCTTTGTGATACGCTCCCTCAGGCTTAGGTAGTCCTGAAGCATCGAGTCGACATCGCACTGCATGCTCTACAAGAAAGATACAAACACAGTTGAGTTGGAAAACACCCTTGTCAAGAGGAGAATCTGCCCTTTGCAGGAAGTTTATTTAGGCGATTTGGCTCGTTATTGGCCCGAAACGAAAGAGGAGCTGGTGTGGAGGTGGGTTGCATGGCGGCCAGCAGACTAAACCATGCGACGAGTGTGAGGAATGTATCTACCTGTAACTGTGTGATCTTGAGTCCACAGTTGTGCATGCCGTCGTCTCCGCAGCAGATGTGAACATGCTGACCCAGCGTTCCCTCGGCCGCCTCCAGCCTCAACCGGAGGGCGTGCAGCTCCGACAGGCTGCGGGAGGTGCACACCACCACCACCTTCTTCTTCCCCTCGGTCTTGGTCACTCTCACCACCTCTTTCTTCACTTCCTTTTTTTTGTCGCACACTTTCTTCTGCTCTGCTCTCCGTCTTTCCTCTTCAAGTCTCCTGGCCTCCTCTTCGGCGGCGGAGGTTTGTATTATGATCAGCTGTTGTTGCTGCGCCGCTTCCTGCGCTTCCAGCTGGGCCTGCTGTGCAACTGTGAGGAGACACATGATATCAGGGTGAGGAGCCAATCAGGTGATAACAAGTGACCTATTGAATGTATATTTCTGCCAACAATTCTGCACATCAACCAGTTGTGTTGTAGTACTGACAATAAACAGGCAGCTGCACCACCAGGTTGCCGTAGTGCGCCTGAGCTCCGGTGTACTGGCTCTCAATGCTCCTCTTGTCCTCGTCAACAAACATCTGGGAGGCGGCGCTGCTCCGCTTGAACTCCTCGTAGTGAGTCTCCAGGCCGCGGATAATCTGCCGGTACTCCTCAGGACGCATCCTGGACAGCTGGACACACACACACACATCATGTATGACACTATGATACTCGTGGCTGATTCATTTGAATTCTGCTCAGTTTCGGTGGATGATAATATGGACGTCATTCCTACTTCAGCTGTTTATATTATATATATTATATTATGTTAAATTACCTTTTAATTGCAGCTTCAAGCCACATCTGTTGCACTGAATGCATTCTGCACGCCTTCACGTGAGCAATTAAATAAATAAAATATAGATTCTGCTTCTGCAGCCGTGACGTCACCTGCTTTACTTCCCTTTGTTGTTTGCAGGTCTAATGATTCACATGTTGCAGGTGCTGCGAGTCTCCTTGGACGAGTGAATAAATACGTTCTTCTAAGTTACTCACCATGGAGATGGTGAGGGAGTTGATGGTTTTGATGTCCAGCAGGCAGTACTGCCAGGCGATGAGACTCTTAACGTTGATGTACAGCTGATTCCAGATGGTCAGGATGGACTCAAAGTACTGCTCGTTTCTTATGACAACACAGAGGAAGAGTTTAGTTTCACCTGTCCTTCTAATGAATAAAATCCCCCTCCGGTGTCAGAACAGAGAAGTAGAACGTCCTACTTGTTGGCCAGGCTGATGCTGATTGGATTGGGAGGCGGGACCATGAGGCACACGGACGGCACCAGCATGTCCAGCCCTCCCGGGCCGGTTACGTCCCACTTGCTGCGCTGACTGTTGTCCTTCAGGATCGCCTCGTTGTCCTTACAGATCAGCTTCTGTGGAGACGAATTACAATGTGTTACTAAACAATACTAAACAAAAGATATAAAACAATCACATTCGGCTCCAGTTGCTTTAAGAAGATGAAGAATTTAAATCTGACATGCACAGTTGAGGATTTCAGATGTGCAGAATTATTCAGGGAAACCGACCTG
>CAAKHC010017700.1:0-14126 GCA_901007825.1 Macroramphosus scolopax | reverse complement strand
GGACAGTTGGCTCAGAGGGATGTTGTGTTTGGCAGGATGCTGAATGACAGGTGCAAATAGTGGAACAGTTTACAGGACAGGTGCTGAACTACGAGGGGAACTAACTTCCTGCAGGAGACCTGCTCCAACGTGCTGACTGGGACTGGTAGAGACTTTATACCTGGACCAGACACTTTAATTCATTTTTTATAGCGTTTTTAATACATCTGGGATCAGATTTATTCCTCTCATCCCTCAATGTCAAATAACAGAGCTCCCAGTTAACCAGATAACAATGTTCTTCTCATGTCTTACAAGGCGCCTGTGTGGAAGAGCTTTCAAACAACTAAGAAGCACTCAGATTTGGACGTCAATGTACAGAAATGACTTCAGCGTAAGGACACTGGGTGCTGCAGCAGCAGACTCATGACGGCTGGAACCGCTTCATATTCACGTGGATGACTTTACACTCGTTCTTCTATTGTCATATTCATGCTTCTGTTTATGTTCATACATGCTTGTGCAAACACTTCAAACTTCTTTTTTTTACCAACTTGTCCTCGGTCGCCATGTGTGTCCTGTCCGGTGAGATGATCCTGCAACCCTCTTACACAACGTCTTAACTCGGACCAGACAAAGAAGACCTGGGTAAGTCGTTGGGTTTAGGAGGGTTTAACTTACACTCTGAAAGGAGAGAGTTCATGTTGTCTGCCGAGCGGGTTCTCCGACGAGGGGCGCCCATCGACCTGGGCGACGGCGCCGATCCCGCTGAGGACGAGGAGGTCGACGACAGGGACGTCTTCAAAGGTGATCCCAGCGATGAAGACGGTCGCGATGAGGACGAGTATTTTGTCTTCGGTTTGAACTGTCCGAGAGTGGCCATGTTTCTAACGAGGAGGACGGACAGGGCTGCGCCACAGAGCATGAAGGCAAAAGTAGCACCTTTCCATAACTTCATCTTAGAACGTGGAGGAGCATTGAAACTCTGTGGAGAGAGGAAGAGGAGGACATGTTCAAACAGTCATCAGTCACGTAAACCGCCTTCTCGTCACGTCACACCGAAAGCAGAGAGAACAAAAGTCTAACTGTGCCGTCACATTTCTGACCTTCCATTAATCCGCTTCTCTCAACCGATCCGCTTCACCGTCAGTTTACTTTTTTTTCCCCGATTTCCACGTGAAAACCGCCGTCGGCTCATTTTCACTCTTAAGTGGGTTCATGATCCGCGAGTTCGAAATCACCTGCTGTCACCAGAGAATGCGGTGTGTGTTTAAAGTCACTCCAGCGGCGCACGAGGAGGGAAAATAACATAACTGCTGCATGTTATTTGAAGTGAAGGCCGGCTGGATGAGTTCTGTAACCCTTCAACCCCTGGAAAGGATTCGGAGTCATTGGAGAGAAAAAACCTGATGTGAATGAAGACGAAGATAAAACCTTTTTATGTAGTTGGAAATGTTCCCGCATCATTGCGTCACACAGACTTTCCCTGCGATGTGTGATTTTCATTGTTGTCAATGCAACTGGAATTTCAGACGTTTTACAAGCTTGCTGCTTTGTAGTTTTCACATCATTTCACTGGCCAAAAAAATGTTCCCCCCAGCGCCGGAAATGGTAAACTGACAGTGACTAACAGCAAATCCAGACGGGCCTTAAAGTGCTTTGCCAGACTGCATTCTGCAGTGTACGTATATATATATATATATATATATATATGTACATATACAGGCTGATGGATCGTTACAACGAGAGCGAGTGGCACAATCGGTTCTGCAGTTCAGCTCAGACGCAAACATTTCAAACCTCTTTGCGCTTTCGGCGATTTAAATAAGTGAAAATAAAAAAGAAAACACTTTCTGGTCGGAACTGCAGTGAGTCACGATAAAGATAATAAATAAAACAAAAAAAAAGAGAAACGTGCAAATGTAAACAGCACTGAGTGTTTTGGCCGGCGTAGTTGGAAAATACAAAGATGCTGCACACATGAGACTTGGCGGTATAAACAGCGTGTAAACAGGTACGACCAGTCGCGTCGGGCCGAGCTTGAGTCATCATTCATAATTCCATATGGGGCTGACGAGGTGGCGGCGGCGGCGGCTGCACAATCAAGGCGCTAACATGGGATTGAGTTGGAAGTCAAACATTTCAACTGGCAGCCTCATTTGAAATGTGAAGCTGGTTGCTGAATGTAACTCGGGGTCGGCCGTCACGTCTGATGTTTGTCTCTCGCCGCTGTGTTTAATCAGCACGACATGATAGATAGACGCCTCGATGGAAAATCCAATTTTGTTTCTGTTGCTTCAACACCGACCTTTGACACTCAGGATCTTCCCGCTCTGGATGTGATAAATCCTTGAATTAAAGACTAAAAAATTCGCCGCTTTGGTAATGATAGATAGCCAGAGATGAGATCAGTGTTTTCTAATGGTATTAATAGGTCACTTTGGAACAATTACTCAGCCTCGGAGTTGCTTGTTTCACGCTGACACCATCAATCAATGTTCACGGCGCGTCGGCTCGTCTTGATAAAACAATTAACTCGTAAAAAGCAGACGGATCCTCGGACGTTGCAGCCGCTGACACCGGATGACGTCTGGTCACTGATCTCATCCCCTGGAGACACTTTGATTGTCATAATTGCCCCACTCTGAAACACATTAGTCCCATCTGCAGTCGATTGGCACCAATAAAAGTGCCAAAGAGAATTCTGGAGCTTGTTGAGATGGCGGAAGGTGATTAATCAGCAGGGACATTTAATATCCACCACTGGCCCTCGCTGTCAAACCTCTGAATACACAGATATCGATAGGGGGGAAGGGGCACCGGTGTTTTCATAGTAGAACACCAGTGAGACATGAATGAGTAGTTCTCTTCCTGGACAGTTTTATGCTGCTGTTTTCCAGCAAACAGAAGAGGGCCCCAACAGAGAGGATATAGTGGAGCCCCAGGAGACTCCAGCAGCAGGAAAAGTCATCCTCAAACGGAGGCATAAAAGCGCAGATGAGTCGCAACCAGAACTGAAACCGCAGCGAGTCCGACCCTCACGAAGCGGCACTGCCGTGCGTGCTCGCTGTGTGTGGCGACGAGGCCCCAAAGCAAACTGAGAAAATCATCTATTCAGGAAAAGGGAGAAAGGACGCGGGTCGCATGCCTGAACCGTTGTGTTTACAGTGAGAGTGGAAGTGTCCGTCAGGCATGTGAGGAACGGTGCGCCTGATGTTTGCTGTCAGCCGTATGTCACCCGGAGAGCTACCAGCGGAGGGAAAACAGCCTCGCCGGATCATTAACATGTTTGAGGCGAACCATGAGAGTGAAGGGCTCAGCCAAGAATTCCTGAGTTTGTCAGAGTTTGTCCTGAGACGTTGTGTTTTCTCAACGCGTCGGGCCCTTGTTGTGGCTTGACGATTGCGCCATTTCGAAAAAAAAATTTCAAGGAATAATCGGAGGCAGTGAACATGGCGCTGCTAAGCTGGTGTTAACGTAATTACAGCGGCATGGCACTCATGTCCTGCCCTTCCTCCCGTGCCAGATACTCGGAATGCCGCTGCCTATGGAAGATGAGCTAGAAATCTGAAAAATGGGGATAACGGGCGTCTGTGGTTAAGACTTGTGAATGAAGCCGGCAGACAGGGGGGGGCCTTCTCTTCCACTTGCTTGGCTCTCGACCAATGTGGCCTAATTACATCGAGAGAAGATCACAGAAAGCCTCGGATGAACAGCTTCTTTGTGCAGAAACTTTTATGTCCCGGCACTCTTGCATTTCTTCCTATGCAATGAAGCCGCTCTGCCTCCATCCGTCCATCTTCTTCCCCTGTGACTTACACCTCCCGAAAACACGCACACCTTCGAGAAATCGAGCCATCTGACCTTTCATTGTTGTCCCGCCACCCACCTGACTTCCAGGGCGCACACGCGCTCCCGACATCACTAGATAATCCAGTTTACATAATACTGCTGCTTCTTGATATCTAGTCTGTGGATCTAATCATCACAGCGTAACCTCAGGCCTCCACCTACAGATCATTATCACCTCGCTGTCAGCTCGGCTCCGCCCATGTGACAGTCTGTCTGCCCTACACACCCCATAAATGCCTGCACTAAAAGGAGAGCGGAGTCTGGGGAACAGCAGAGACGCACCTACTGGGTTGTGTCAAGGAAACAAGGTGCTGTAGGGAGTCCTAGAGGGAGGCCTTGTCCTGTCGTCCTCCTCTTAAGTGAGCATCAGGAGCCCCGGGGACATCTAGAGAGTGCTCGGGGAGGTAATAGGGACGTATTCCAAAGATCAGGGCGGGATTAGCACTAATGCCTGCCGGCTTTATCTGCAGTCACGTGGGTTAACACCTGGCTGCAGTGTTGGTGGCAGAGCCGAAGCCTCGCTGTTTATGAGTGTGTGTGTGTGTGTGTGTCTGCGTTAATCCACAGACACCTTTAACGCAGGTGTCAGGCCAGCATGCAGGACCCAGAGAGAGAGAGGGAGCAGCAGCAGGTCTCCCTCTGAAGCTTTCGTTTAGTACGAAGTAGAAAAAGGTGATCAGTTTGATCTGCTGCGCTGGCACCGGGTCGAGCCAAAAAGGCCGTCGAACGAAGTGGATGTCCTGAGCCGGGATTGGCTGATCCAAATTCAGCCGTCGGTTCTAATGCAACTGAAAAAGGGCTTAGGGCGAGATTGTGCTGCAGTTTCTGCTGTGCGACCCCTCGGGAAGGCTCGCGCCCTGTCACTTCATAACCATCGCGTAATTAAAACAAGCCTGTTCCCTGTTAGCGAGACGGCTACTGATCATTACCGGGAAACGTGTGTGTGCGTGTGTGTGTGTGTTCGGGGGCGATGCCAAAAAATGCTGATCATTTCTACACATGCATTCTTGCTTGACTCCTGCAACTGCTTTTGATTTCCAGGTGAGAATTTAAACAGCTTAACATTTTCTGTAGGCCCTACTATCATGTCCCGCGGATTTATAGGGATTAATCCAGTGACCCAACAGCCGAGCACGTTAATCTCGCAACTCAAACCTGTTGCTGGTAGGTTGGTGTTAACGAGGAGCAGGGGGGGGTGGAACATACTTTTATAGAAGCACACCCGTCCCAATTTATCCGCCTTGCTATTACGGGAAGACTTGAGTCAAGGTACAGTCCTGACATGCATTTAAATCCCCTCTCCAGCAGGCTGGGCTACTTGAGGTTTGGCAGGGGAAACTTTAACCCGCTGCACCGTTCCTCTGCAAAGATTCATGTTTTCTGCTCTCCAGGCTGCAAATCAGTCCGCAGTGGATCCTCCTATTAACAACGGCAGCGCCTCTAAACCCATGTTCAACATGTTGACATTGCTATTACAAAAAGTTGACGGCCATCTGGCACGCGATGAATACCTCCTCTCAAATGTGACCGGCGCCGGCACGCACAAGCAAGTACAAACATAGCAAATATGATGGCATCTTGCATCAATATCGACTATTAAAACACAAAAAACAACACGCGTCAGCGCCGCCGCCGCTTCAGTTATGAGAAGCTTTGGCAGGTTATGAAAGTTGAACGGCTCAGTTGAACTTCAGGCTTAACCTTTATCTGGCCCCTCGGAGCTCCATGCAGTTTAATCTCTACGTATGATACGGGTTTGTTAGAGGGGGATCATCACTTCAGGGAAATGCCCTCAGTGAGTATCCTGTTTAACGTATCATTTCCTATCTGAAATGATGTGAAAGTTGTTGTAACATCTCCAACTTTCTTGCAGCGGCGGGGCCAGCGAGTGTTTGGAGAGCGACTCCTCATGCTAATGAGGTGAACCATTATGTGTTGGTCCGGTGACAGCGGGTGAAACTATTCCTCTCAGACTAAACAAAACATGTCTGCTGTGTTGAGAGGTCGCTCATGTTCTACACGGACCTTGAAGTAATAATGTATTTTTCTTGTTCGCTCTTTCAAAGCGGCGCTCGGCAAACATTTCGTGACAGGCTGCGGTGCACTGCTGACATGTGGCCCCGGCGAGGGCCGCTTGTTGATACAGATAATCCAACGTGTGTTTTCTGCCACTCAAGCACTTGGGGAGGCATCCCTGTCAGCGGCACCTAACGCCTTCCACATAAGCTTGCCGGCTTAAACTAACAAAAGAAGATGTGGTGTCCTTACCGTTCGGGGCCGGCTAATCCAGACTTAGCTTTGTGGCGTTGTCTTCAGCTGACCTCCACAGGCAAGTGCTGGCTGGGTAAGTCCATCATCATCACAGGCGAGGAGTGAGGGCAGTGCTCCTGCTTGTTCCCCTGAAAATCATCACAACTCCCTGTGCTGCGAGCAGGGGAGCTGTCCTGACTTGATTCAAGTCCAGGACGTCTTATTCTTTTGTCATATTGCGCTTCCACAGAACTCTATTAAGCGGAAAAGATCAGAATCGACATTCCTTTGAATGTGAGCGCCGTGGCCCTCAGGTCGATCCATTCAAGAAGAGGAGAGCCGAGCGTTTGAAGAAGTTCCACATCGGAGATCTCCTGTAATCAGGCTCCTGCATACAGAAGTTTTGGTCCAATCTTGTGCACGAACCTGCAGGAACAGAGCAAACAGAGGTCTTGCAGATGCTTAACTTCGTCAACCTCTTCTACCTCATCTTATCTCTCCGAGCTGCTGGACAGATCATGCATGTCTCCTTACCCTCTTTCCGGCAGCAGGTCCTCGCTCCAGCTCCAGGGAAGGGAACTCTGCGGGTTGAGAAGATGGGTTAGGGTGAGGAGGGAGAGCGTGGTAAGTGGAGCAGAGAGCCTCTCTGATGCCTCTGCCTGCCTCCCCCACTCAACTGTTGCTCCTCCTCCTCCATAGTTGTGCTTGTGGGACGAGTCGGATTACTCCTGACATGATAATCTCCCAGGCTGTAGCTCCAGGAGCACTAAAGGATGCTTTGGCCTGAGCAAGGGCTTACATTTACCTTCTGCCGCAAGAGAGTCTGCCATCTTAAGCGGGCGATTGGTAATAGCCTCAAATGGGCAGATCATTGCATGTCGAGGGGTCTGCTGCAGCAAGTGTTTTCCAATCTATTAAAGGGAATTAAGAAAGTTCGCAATTGGTTTAAATGGCGTTAAGGAAACGCTAACCCCACTTACATGAAATTATCACAGCGGAGGTATTTCATGATGGTTTAATCTACAGGTGGCCGGAGGGGAAACAAGCCTTGTTGTTCACATTCTCACATTTGCATCGCCTGCAACAAGTCTTTTAGCTCTTGAGCCCCCGAGCGGCAAATAAGGAGCAGATGGTTGTGTTTTTGGAAGGTATCAAGAACCGGCAGACAGCAATCCAAATAAATACCCCGTCCGCGGAGGAAATGCGTCAGGTGTGCGGGGTCAGTCGTGTATAAACAGAGGCCAGCTAGTTTAGAGAAGAGGGAGTTGATGCATGAGGGAGATACACAAAGACTTGCAGGTGTTCTTTGGGAGGAACAGCGCGGCTAAATAATTTACCAGGTCGATCCAAACAGATTTGATGGTTCGGGAGTGAGTCTGGGTGATCGGTGAGCGCGGTGGTAGCCTCTCCGTGGGGGAGCCAATTACTCGCAAACAAATATCTCATTCTATCGCCGTGAGTCATCCTGATATCCTTTGGCCCAATTATACACAAATAACACATTGAGAAATTCCACGAGTGAGGCGGAGTCGTGGTTAACTGGTGGGTCTTGAAATTCCTTCCGCTGTTGACGGAGAGGAAGAAATACCAAAGAAATACCAGTCAAGCTTTTGTCTAATAGCGAAGAATGTCGATGGATAATCGTTATCAACCTCGACCGAAAGTGTAGATTTGGTGTAAAGTCAACACCTGAAGGTTAACACATCAGGAGGTGTGACGTCGCTGCTTTTTGAAAGCTGAGAATATTTCGGCGACAGTCGGCAGGTGGAAGTGAGTCCGAATCAAAGAACACAACAGAGAACAACTAACTTGTTTGACATCGGCCTCAGTTATTGTGCGGCTGATGCAGAAGGCCCGTAATGACTTCCAGTGAGCGGCGGCATGTCGTGCTTCTCCGGCCTCGGGAGAAGGGAACCATCAACACCGAAACATTTCCTGACATCAAGCAGGAACGTTTCTACTCCATCCATATTGTTCACAGATGTTTTTCACGGACCGGCCTGCACTGTAAAAGAAAAGCACAACAGCTGTTAATTGCCAAATCAAGTCAGACACAATTAGAGTGATCTGTATACAACGAAACGTTTCACTCAACAGCTTCGGTTACAGTCCCGAGGACGTTCAGCGTATACGAGAGAAGAACAACAAAGAACATGACAGAGTCTGAACCCCGTCGGATTGAGTCGGTTCCGCTGGGCGTGGATGAGGGGAAGAAACATATTTTGTTTAGGTCTGGGCTCGATTTTAAGGAAGCCCTCAATCAGTAAACGTATAAACAGGACCATTCCAGTCGAGGTGTTATTAGAACGGCTGGAAGTAAGGCGCAAGTGTTGCTTTGCTCGTCTTGCGCAAGATGTGGTTCTGTGATTTGACGGCGGGCCACATGTCACCTCGCCGAGAGGAAAACCTACTTTTACTGAGAAAACCAGGATCATTAAACAAACGGTGCACGTGGCACAATGAGGGCTTATTCCTGTTGAAAGACAACACCTCCTTCACGCAGAGGTGCGTACAAGGTAAATCCATCCTGGCGCAAGAACAAATATACAAGGCAATTTGCAGTTGTGACCAGACGTGCTGAGGCCCCGGGGCTGCAGAGGGGTCACAAGGAATCTGGTGCTTCAGCAGCAGACCTCAGTTTGTGTGACGAGCCGTAGCTCCAGCTAAGATGTGCTGCAGCATATTTACATGCATCGCAATGTGTTTACTTTATGTGCAGTGAAAGAATAACATGTGGGACAAAGTTAGGGTTTAAAATAACAGTCATGATCGCAGCTAAATGGCGCCCCCGTCTGGGGACGGATTACAACTGCAGCAGACCCAGAATCATTGTGTATAATCTTTCACCGGTAGATCAACCAGAACCTTCTGTGTGCAAGGCAGAAACACTTTATCTGTTATGAGGAGTCCAGTATTTATCTATTAGTCTTACTCCTTCCAGAATTTGATCGTCACTCTTACGTCCTTCTGAAAATCCTCTGAGGTCTCTCAAAGGCAACTTCCCTGGGAAGGTGTTTCTTCTCCAGCTTGGTCCATGTTCTGTTCCTCTGATGGTTCGTCCTTTGTGTCTTGGTGCACCGACTGGAATCTCACAGGTTCCCCATGCATGACCTCATTCTGCTTTCTTCTGACACTGCAGGTTTTACGAGCGTCCTCCAAACTTCACCGCTGCACTGCGGCTCCTCAGGAAGCTCTTCGCATGGATGCAGGATCCAACTGAAGCATCATCGGCGCTGAACCTTTGGAGGAACCCTCTGCGAGGAGAAACGATGCTGCACGCCTTGACTTTGTTCCTCAGAAATTCATTTTGGAAGCAGCTTCTCTCCGCCTCACCCTGGAGCATTCATCCTTCCCTTCCAGCAGCTCCGAGGACTGCTGCTGCTGCTCGGGTCACGTACCAGCTTGTGGTCAGGGCCTTTTATCTGTGACAAACAGTGGCAACCTCAGCTTTGTTTACTCTTGCTGGCGTTTCACTGGACTGTATTTGTCCAAACGGCTGGAATGCAAACACCGTAGATAACAACCCGACACGCTCAAACCTTCCTGAGACCGAAGCTTTACTTTTCTTTCACCCTCTTGCAAACAAGCGAGGAGCTTGAGACTTGTTCTTCTGCACCTGCGGGTCGCCTTCGACTTCCAGGTGTCGGTTCTGAAAAACAAAACCTGCAACTAAGATTTAATCTTCCATTAGGGAAACTCAACACCCTGACATCCAAGTGTGTCCTTACCCAGTCTGATCAGTTAGTTGTAGCAGGTTACTACTGCTGGTCGTTGGGAGACTTCTTGGTTAAGTAGAAGGGATATTAAAGGGACAGCTGCAGGCTAGATGAATGAATACACCTGTCACAGTAGATTAAAGTGAACGGCAGGTTGTTCTGGTTCCACCTCGTCACGACAAACAGAAGAACTCTGACGGTGATCCTGAGATCAACACAGAAGTATCAGTGTCATTATCACAGCCCGGCGGAACAACAGCGTGTTTAAAGCTGTGAATGTCTGCAGTGTTCGACGGGCACAATGGAAACAAACACCGAACTACCAGAGGAAACAGCAGCAAGTGCAACATCACAAGAACAATTAGCCTTTAAAACCTCATTTTATATCCTTGTCTTCCAGTGCACGTATCCTCCTCAGTGTTTGTCAGACTACAGTCCCACAATAGCCTCTGACAACACCTCTTTATGTTCCTGTGCAGTGATGATGATTATAAACAGGATACATGTGGGATTCAGCACAGCTACACTCACCGCTCTTTTCCTGTGTTTCTCTGATGTGACATGCAGGCAGGGGTTAAACAAGCTGCGTGGGCCGGCGATGACCTCACTGAGTGTGTCACCGACAAGTGGAGAGAGAGACAGATCTAAGTACACAAACACTTTCAAATATCTGGACAGCACGTTGCATCGATGGAAACAAGAAGCTCTTAGTCCTCATATCAAAGTAAACAGAGAGGATAGAAAAGCTTTGATGGCAGAAATCACTGGTAACAGGAGATAAACACATTTTTTTTGGCCACTTGGGGTCAGTGGAAACATTTCATCCCTTTGAGGTGGATGTGGGGAAACGTTAACATTCATTATTAGATGTGTTTCTGTGCACTTGATGAATATATAAGTCAGATTTCTCCTGAGGGAAACATGTGCCTCTGTATCTTCTGGAAGCTCCACTATCTTCATCGTCTAGTCGCTAACTGTCCGTCTGGAGGCCGAGCCAGTGGTGGACAGTTCTCCAAGCAGCAGCTGCCTGCCGAGGATGAAAACAACACGATGAGAGCCAAGATGAGCTGGAAGTCACAACAGAGCTCTGTCAAGAGGAGACGGGCTGCAGGATGAAGATTTCCTGTTGAACGTATCGGTACAAGTGCTGGATGTGAAGCAGATCTGAGGACTAATCACTGATCCCGTCTACCAAACAACAGCATCAAGAAAACAGAACATCACCATGAAGAATTTGTACAAAAACCCAATTATTTAGCTTTATTAACATCAATGTTTTTTTCTTTTTCATCAACAGTTTTTTTAAATTCCAGTTCTTTATCAACAAATAGAAAACAGACTGTGTGTACAACAGGTCGAACCCCTACAGCACTAAGCATTCACAAGGTAAAAATGAACATTTTTGTTTTTTCGCCAGCGTTTTTTCCAAGTCCCCCCTCCCTCCCTCCCTCCCATGCCGCCTCCTCCTCCTCCTCCTCCTCTTCCTCCTCCACCACCGCCACCACAACTCTTAGGCCTCGGATCAGATGCTCTCCTCCTGCGGCTTGTGTGGGAGGAGATGTGTGCTTGAGTGGTGCGGTGGCAAACGCTGAGTGAGTCCATTTCTGAGGGGGGGTGGGTGGGATCGGGAGGGGGGGGGCTGTGCTGTTTCTCCTCATTTAGACGGACAACCAGCTGTCGAAGTTACTATGGTAGTACAGTAGATACAACTGAGTTCCCATGAACACACACTCTAGGACGGCGGGCGACTCCGCGCCGTCTCCAGGGTCGGTGGATCAGAACAACTCATCATTTTAACAATATACTTTTGCGGCTGTGTATACAGTATATCTATGTGTAATTGTACATATATATAATCAATCATAATTATATATATATCTATTTATAGTTCTATTTCTGTATAAAATAATATCGGGTTCAGTCCAAAGGGCTGAGTCTCTTTCCCTCCGGTAGGAATGATTCTGTACAGGCTCGACTCCTCCGCCCACATGAACCACGTCCGCTTCCTTTTCGGTCTGTTTGGTTCAAGTCCAGCAAAGCGAGCGAGGAGATGGGAGGGACTTGAAGAGCAACTATAATCAGAGATCAGGGGTTTTTTGTCAACTACCCCGCGGGTATAAAAGTCTGGTTTTCCTCTGGTAAGTTCTCCGCTTGTGGAGCATGAAGGCCTCAATGCCGTCGGCTTCTGATGAAGAACCAAGGACAGAAAAAACATACAAATCATGTGCTTTCCATTCCTGTACACCACTGATTTAGTCTCCTGTTAGCTAGTTCTCTTTTAAATAGCTACCGTGTATACAGAACTTTAGCAGGTTTGTGCTCTGAAATCAATTTTTTTTAAAACCTTTATAGGAAACAGAAAGTGAAAAGGCGTTTTTTTTTTATTGTGTTTGAACTGAGTGAGACCAAAATATTTATGACACGTGATGATAATAAAAACAATAACGTACTGAGACAAAAGAAGATCAGACAGCAGCTCAGAGAACAGTGGTCCTCCCGTATTAGTATCTAGGATACATGTTAAAAATACATGTCCCTTGTGCTAAAGTACCCTCGAATGAAGACATAAAAAACATAACGTAGCGATTATGAAAATAATGCGGGCCCACGGCCGGGCGGTTTAAGACAGGAAAACAAAAGGTCTGATGTTAAAATGATTAATAAAAACAACAAAAGTATACTAAGTACCATTTGACATAACGAATCAGAACATTGACAATAAAATTAGCAAAAAACAAAACAGAGAGAAAGCTCTCTTAGTGCTACCAGTAGCCTTTGACAATCAGGGAGGATTGGCGTCGACGGAGCAGACGGGCGAGCTGCCGGTCTGCACTGTCGCATCTGTACACGTTGTCATATTTGTCAGAGTCATTGAAACGTTCCTGTTATTATTTTTAAAGCAAAATCTCATGTGGTTGGTTAAGTCAGCATGGATCTCTGTGACTGGTTGAACCCGCTGGCGGGTGTCTTGCAAGCGCGTCCCTTTCTCCTCCCCTCCGGTAGCTGCAGAGGGGTTCGGTTGTAGGGGTCAAGTGAGTGGATGGTGGCTGAGATGGGACACTTGGCACACTCCTGAGAGGTCTGACCAGGGAGGCTGCTCTGTGAGAGTGGTTACGTTGCATAGTGGTCAAAGCTCCCCAGGTACTCCAATGCTGCCCTGTAGCATAACTGGTACTGGTCCTGCAGAGGAGACGACAGTGAGACAGAGTGCACGTGAGCTCGGGTCTCTTTACCTTCTAGTGTTTCATGTGAAATGGAAAGGCCATAAAACACCGGAACATTATAGATCTTTAAATGTGCACTTTGTAACTTTGAAAACAAGCCAGTCTGTCTCGTAATAAACTTTTTCCCTTCAGCGGCGGACAGCGAGTTACTGCACTGCGAAGGAGCAGTGACTCTACTCTCTGAGCTCTGAGCTCTGAGTGCAACCGACCCAGAGTGAACTAATCTCTGACACCTGCCTCTGTGATCTCAGTCTTTCTGTTGCTGCCCAAAGCTGGTGAGTGGACATGAGGTGACAGACCCGGGCAGTGTCCACGTTACTGATGGTAACTAACACATTGTTATAATTGGTCTTTAATAGTTAAATGCTGCCCCCTATTTGTTTTGTAGGCTGGTGTAAGAGGTGCTGATGAGTTATCAAAGTTGCAGAATGCACCTTTAAACAGTAAGAATCTGTTTCTTCTGATGGGTATTTACCATTTTTAATGCAAAGCAAATGTTTTTGTCATCCTGGATTTAGTGTTGCAGGATTGACATGCACCAAAAATGACCTTTACATTTGCATCAAATATAGGTTCAGTCACTTTCCAGGTGTATGTTAGAACAACCTCGGTGTCAGTACTCGGCTCTTACCTCAGTCTGCACCATGGCAGGGCGCTGGGTGCGAAGAGTCTTCACAGTCTGGAAGAGATCGACCACGCCCTCGTACCTCATCCTCTCCAGCACAATGCTGAGGGTGATGAAGACTCCGGTCCTGCCCACCCCGGCACTGAGGAACACACACATGTTTACGACATCTATCCTCCTCAGTTCTTTGACCTTGATTATCTTTTTTCCAAATTGAGGACTTGACGCTTTTTTGAAGGTTGTGCAGATGTACTTTGCATGATAGGAACTGCTCAGGGAGGAGATCCCAGCAGAACAGGCAGCACACGGGACGCATCCCAACACCTACCGCTGTCTTTCTGAATACACTGCATATGTACATTTACTTGTGCATTCTGAGGTCAAACAACATTTGCATGTAAGTTCACCCCATTAATATTGATGACGGTAGAAACACTCCCAGAACAAAACATCACCAGACTACAGCCTGCAGAACGTGTG
>CAAKHC010017696.1:0-14095 GCA_901007825.1 Macroramphosus scolopax | reverse complement strand
ATATGTGCTCAACTAGATTGACTACGTCCATCAACTGTAACAATGTCAATTGACAATCAAAATGCATTTTTGTAATATTTAAAACAGTAATGTTACATTATGTGACCACTTTTATGGTGCATGTTTGGTAGTATGAAGAACGATGACACTTTGAACACACCAGCTTTAAGCCAGGCTTTAAAAAGATCGTTTACCTGCTGTACAAAGTTCAACTTTGAGCTAGCATTAAGGTGAAGTCGCTAACTTAGCCTCGCTCATTCATTACGGATTGTTTCAGATGTCATTACATTCAGGGGAATAATGACTGATAGCTGACGTTACCTCAGAATGAAACCGGAGGTTTGTTCTCCTTGCTGTGGAATTGACCTCACAGCTGGTCAACAGTTACTGTCCTCAGAGGGCGGATATCATACACTCAACCATACGTCAAGCTAAGAGCGAGCTGTATCCGATTTGATATAAAATAGTTCCGGTCACAATAAAAGAACTTCCTGTCACAACATTCAAAATAAAAGCCCTGTTGTCGTAATCTTACCAAGGCTAACTGATCAACATTAGTAATAATTTAAATATTATCCATAAGTGGAAACAGAACATATATAAATATAACTAAATTGCAGTACCTCCAGTCAGGTGTTATTTGAACAGTAATAGATGGTTAAAGTAGTGTCTTATTATGACAAACCTTCTTAATACAATCACATTATTGCATGTATTAGCTTTGATATTGTTAATCTAAGGTTTGTCATTGAAGAAATTAGTTCAGATTTTTTTCATTCAAGAAAGAAAAAGTTTGAGAAAAAAGATTGAACTGTGACTTAAATAAGTCAGAACTAACTTTGTATGCATCATAAGGTGATTGTACAGTTACAGCCCCAATTTGAGTGCTACTTTTGCTGGAAAACAGATTTCTTACATGTACGCCATTCAGCGTATATTTAAATATCGATATATGTAAATTGAAATAGGTGAGGCTCTGCTGTATGTTGAATGTACGCCAGGATGTGCATTATGGATCCTCATATATTTTGCACCAAAACCACTTCATCTCGGACCATCAAACAGGAGAGAGAGAAACAGCTGGAGATTGTCAGGCGCTCGCAGACTGAACTACCGAGGATTTGGATTTCACATAAAAGATGACTTTCACAGAGATCTGTGCATTGGTTGTAGATGGCGAACTGTGAGAGAACAGATGATGAAGTGTGTGTGCTGGAATTGGTTGAACTTGAAAATGCAAGTCCAGAGCTGATCTTACAAAAGAAGTTTCAAGCCATCGTCAACATTCTTGGAGATCAGGACTCATCCTGAGGCTGGCAGCTTCATTTCAATAGATCTGACTAGACAAACCTGATGTCCTTATGGTACAGCTTCTTTGTCTGCTGTGTACAAAAGCACAGAATGATGGTTGATATTGTCACTGTGACTGGATAATTTAAAATCTAATTGTGTGCTTCATAATTACCACAACCTGATTTTGTTCTTTCTGCTGTGTGACTGATAAAGACTAGTTGGAGGCAGCAGTTCACATTTAAAGCTACCATATATGATTTGTAGCTTTGTTTAAGCAGCAAGAGACAGATTGAAAGCAGCATATCAGGGGAGAAACATTAATCATTAATTTGTTTTTATTTTTGTTCACCTGCGGGGCACCACGGTTACTTTATACTAATATGTATCATGAAGTGTTTTCAGATTATCTGTATTGTCTCATTGAGTGATAATAATACTCTGCATCATGTTACTAGTCACCTGTACAGACTGATTCTCTTGTGAAGTGCTTTTATAAGTTTATTGATGCAATACAAAACAGAAACATTGGCATCATGGCTGGGCTCCATTCAATCCAACCAACAAGGAGATTCTTATTAAGACTGCTTCAAAAGAAGATAACATTAAAGACTAAAAGAATATCCAACCTTGTAAATGACAGACACTGTAACATGCATAAATCATATCCAATCAACCAATCAATTCAGTGATCATCAGGCTAGTTTGGTGAATTGTGGTGATTCAGAGTCTGACCTTATCATATCAGCAGTTTTCACAATACATTTGTTTGTAGTGTCCACCTCCTGGACTGATAAGAGCAGACTGAAGACAGAACCAGGGATGTTCGGGTGTTTGGGCATGTTGTGTTGGGATTAATTAGCCCATGTTATGGCGGTTTCCATAACCTCTAGGATGAGTCTCCTTCCAGTCATCCCAATTTCTTGCCTTCTGCAGAGTCTCCTCATCATCATTTTCAACCTTTTTCTCTTTTGCTTCTTCTTCCCTCTCACTTCCATCAGTGTCCTCCTCAACAGTGACTCTCCTGGGTGTTCCCTGGTCCGGCAGGACTCCATGTTTCCTGTGCTGTTCATACCAGTCATCTACTGTCATGGTGGCAAGGCTGGGATATCCCGCCCCAAACACCCGAGCCTGTGGCACAAACAAACACATGTCTGTCAATTAAGTTGTAGGATTACCACTTGTAGGGGAATCACTTCACCGTGGTCAGTTTTGACATTTATTTGAATGATATGTGACAGAGAAAGATAAACATTGCTGATTGTCATTCATTCTTGTATTATTTTACTGAGATGTCAAGCATTCTAGAAAGATATGAATCTATGTTCTTTCCTCTGAACTACCCCCCAGTCTCTGCTATTGGTTCACAATGAGTAAGATCAGACTCTCACAGTCTCACCTGTGCAGCGTCCTTGGTGAGGATGAAGGGCTTCATGGGAGGTCTCGCTGGCTGAGCTGGATGCGCAGCAGCACCCTGCTTCAGCACAACCATGTTCTCCAGTATTTCCATCTCCTGGTCAATGCTCTCTATTTCCTCCAAACACACAGTGACCCATCTCTGGACATTCAGCAGATAGAAATCTCTGCTGACTTCATCGTCTGCTTTTCCAGTGTCCACAGCTTTCCGCACCTCTGACAGCCTGGCCTCGAGCTCCTTCCTCTGACGGTACCGCTTAATCTTGGCTTGTCTCTGTGCTGCCATGGCGACCAGGTCTGAGGAGCAGGGGCCAGGCTGGAAAAAGATGAAGAAAAAGAACATCCATCACAGTTATATGCTGTAATTGACCATTTATTTGTATGCAACACTCCTTCTTCCCTGCATTTCATCATCATCTGATCACTTATGCACAAAGCATTTATTTTGTGACCGCTTGCAGCAGGAGTTTGATTCAAACAGCACTAGCCAGGACATCTATGACTTCCTGGTCTACCCTGCTGCTGTGCCTTACTCAGCTGGTTTTGATGTGTAAAGCTGCTAATGACAACACCTCCTGCATGACCTTCACAATAAAACTTTTTCAATTTGTGAATAGCAGTAAAGTTGGCTAATATGTGAAAAATCTAAAAAATTATTGTGATGATATTCAGGACCTCATGAGGGTCATGGCATGTTTTAATATATCCCTGACCTGTCAGTCAAATGTCTACATAGCTGCTGTCCATTAGTTGTAGTTCCCATTATCATTTCCAGCCTGATAATCAATGTTTGTCTGCTCTTAAGATCTGTGATCTTTGTGTTTACTTTCTCAATAATTCTTACGTGTAAATTGGGTACAAGTCACAGCAAAGCCGTTGTTGCTGTGTGATGGTGATGTTGTTCAGACTACGTTGTGGTTATGTTCATCAAGTGGTAAATTGCAATGGAGCTTCGAGCCAAAGCTTTTCCTCTGATTGCACTAGTATAACCTGCGTGACAATAAACACCCTGAATCTTAAATCTATTAAGTCTGACTTTCAGCAGTGAAGAGCAGCATCTGGGAAGTCACTGCTGGTTAACATGTAGTCATAGTAGACCACATTTCTCTCGTAATTAATCTCTCAGCAAATATCACATTTAAGGAAAAAGGAGGTGTGCTTCTAATCATTTTGCAATTGCATCCTGACATGTGATGGTTGGTGGATATCTAATAGAAGAAGGGTCTGTTGGCCTTGTCGGATGTCTGAGTTAATTTCTAGTTCTTCTACCTGCACATCTGATTATTTGAGCCACTTCTATGGGCTAACATATAATCACCAAAACCTGTTACAACCACAGCACAACAGGTGAGCGATGTTGGCTTACACAAACCTGAATTTTTTGTGACAAAAGATGGTTTGAGCCAGTAAATGAACAACAGTCATTCTTGTTGGTAAAACATTGACAGCAATTACGAGACTAAATTGTTCCCTAATCAACCCAGAAACAGCAAAAATGATGGCTGGTCAGAGAGAGAAGCTAGCTAATGATTTGTTAACGTATCACATGATACTCATTCTGCCTAACTGAGATCACGGTAAAATAAAATGTGTTCGTACAGTTACAGTCGAGAAGGGTCGGCTCAAAGGTTGAAAGCTGATGCAGAGACACTTTTCACAATGAAGGACCCCCTTAAGCATCAGTGTCCCCTTACTCACATTTCAAAAGGAACCAGCTACAACTTGTAACTACAAGTTCGTATATGCACATTGAGAAGTAAAAGACAATGAAAGCTGATTTAGAGCCTCCTCGTGCCTCATGTGTCCCTCTCACTGTATCTGCAGAATCACTTACTCTCTGTCACTTCATCCGTTCACTGCATCATCGATGATAGCAGCTTTTTTTTTTAAAAAAAACATTACAGTAGGATCCCCCTCAAAGCAGAGCTGTGCATCAGTACAGTATTCAGACACAAACCCCAACTGATTGACTTACTAAATCTTTATATCTGTGCAGGGTAGGAAACAAGCTCAGAACAGCTTTGTATCTGCAAGTTATATTAGTAATGCATGTGTGGTAAACTCACATTGCACAAGTTAACAGGTGCTTACTGTCAACATAAAGTAAATTATCTTCTTGTTCTCTATCCTGCATATTAGACGGACTCTTCCACAACAATAAACATGAAACGGTTGTGGGAAATAATCGTTAACAATCGACAGTTGGTTGGTCAGAATCAGGGTCAGATCGATGCTGTGCTGTTTGAATCTTTTAGTAAAGTAGGAACTTTAGACCCTTAAATACCAAGTGCAGGACAATCACCTGAACAGCCGCTGATGCTGATGCTTTTACCATCACATGCCTGAATCCCCAACTTGAAACTATGTACCTTAGCTCTCTTCCAAAAGAGAAACGATCTACTGATACATTTGAAAAACCTCAAGCACTCTGTTTGTCGTCCGAACCTGTATGCGTGTTTCCTATAGCTACATGTCTTACCTTGCCAGATGTGAGACCATTTTCTGATGCGTCGCCGGGACTTGTGCTCTCAGTCGCTGACTTTGGCAGTTCAAATTGTGATATGTTATAATCTTTACATCTCTTCAGGTAATCCATAAAGTAAGCTCGGGCTGTTTGCACTATCTCTAGACGCTTGTCTCGGCTGGTCTGCTTCATGGTCAGAGCTCCGAGCAGAGCGGGAGACAGCAGGTACTTCAGGTCCGCCGTGGCCACCTCCTCCAGCTCTTCGTTGCGACTGTACAGGTCAAGCTGAGCGACCATCCTGGTCGTTTCCTCCAACAGGCCGATGCCTCGTTTAACTTTTACCTGGACACTGGTAGAGCCAAGTGCTTCATTTGTACTGTCTACCTCTTCAAGTATCTTCCATCCACGGTCAAGCAAATCAGATAACTTTGGGGGTTGAGCATCTGAATGTACCTCCTGGCCAACATCGCATTTGTCTTCGCATTCCGCCATATTGTCATGTTTTCCGGGTTCCGCCTTCTTCGGTTGTTTTTGAACAGTTCAGTGATTCAAGAGATACTACTGCCCACTATTGGCCAGACAGTAAAATGACACGTAAAGGCCAGACATGACATTCAATCTACACATTTTGCATTGCTATATTTGAATATACACCGATCAGCCATAACATTATGACCACCTGCCTAATAGTTTGTGTGGCCCCCTTTTATGTAGGTACTGACCTCTGCAGACCAGGGACACCCGACAAGAGCTGCAGTTTTGGAGATGCTCTCACCCAGTCTTCTAGCCATCACAATTTGGCCCTTGTCAAAGTCGCTCACATCATTACACCCATTTTTCCTGCTTCCAACACATCAACTATGAGGACAAAGTGTTCACTTGCTGCCTAACATATCCCCCCACTGACAGATGCATGAATTGTATTTCACTCCCCTCATCATCACTCTTCCTCTTTTTCTCTTTCATCTCCTGCTACAAAAATTATCAGCAGGAGAGATAAACCTCATGCTCTTCTTTGAAAAGGATGGAAAGAGGATTACTATTTGTACAACCCAGCAGAAGATAACTCAGTAAGTCCACAGGAGGGCGGTAATGCGCCAGCTGCTGTTCAAACTCAAGCGCAAAGAATGAAGAAGGAGAACAATGGGTCACTGTGATTGGCTGAGATCATAGACATATGACCAATAGGAAGCTGACAGGAGGTAGTCGGCAGCGGCAGCAGCATATGTAGAGTGTTGCAGAATGTTTGGAAAACTTTTACTTTCGCTGTTTCTACTCATTATTTTCTACCATGACCCCACTGGCGCGCAGAAGAAAAAAGAGGTAATGGTTACGTAACAACAGAAGGAAGGAAAAGTTCAGAAAATCTGCACGACATTACTTACAGGATTTCAAAGTTGTCTATCGTCCCTTCCTGTCAAACGTTACAGTAGCTAAGCTAACAGTAACCAGAAATTAGCTAACGTGAGGTTGTGTTTAGCGCAATAAGTTATATTTGTTAATGAAATAAATTGACTTGATATTAGCTGACCGAAACGTTTTGCATTTTGTTTAAATCTTGGCCATACCATTATCGACCGCTTAATACAGGTACTAAAACTGTAAACCCTTAAGTGTTGGGCAACCAATAGGGAAATGTTAGCTAACTTCACGCGACCAAAATGCAGCGAAAGTGCAAAATGTAAACATGTTTTTGTAAACAAAACTACATTTGTACTCCCTGAATGAAAATAAGAATAAAGCTGCTAACATGTCTATTCCCTAACATCAGATCGAAATTGCAATATCAGTCAAATATTATTGCAGTTAGATGCTTTTAGAAACCGGTTCACATCAATATACTTTGTGCAGTTAAACATTGTTTATGTTTATGATTGTCTTATGGATTTCATGTACATGTTTGCCAAATGGCTTGCCCAGAGTTTTGATGTAACAAGAATTTACTTCTGTTGTATTACGTATTTATCTGTCTTGCATGTGATGGACAGCCTTATCGTAAATATAAAGGCAGTAGTCCCAGCTGTCTGACGACTGCCCTCTCCTGTTGTTGGATTTGATATTAACATCTGTCTACGTCTGTGCCCCTGGTAGACCCTGATGTCAGAGAAGGTCACTCAGATGATGGAGTGGGCCTCCAAGCGTGCAGTCATAAGGTTGAATGGAGATAAGTTTCGTCGCTTTGTCAAGGCTCCTCCCAGGAACTATTCCGTGGTCATCATGTTTACAGCTCTGCAGCCTCAGAGACAGTGTGGAGTCTGCAAGTAAGAAGCCGGAGAAATATGAACAGGTGTTGCAGCCATTTGTTGCAGTACTGTTTTAGGATGACTTAACCTGCATACACACAGCAAGAGACAAGCAGTGATTTGACAACCAGGGCCTTGAATGTCTACAAGCAACCAACTGATCATGACAAGTCAACGAGCTTGTCGTGTTATGTGTTTACACATAATCACATAATCAGGATTTCTGATTCTGATTATGTGTTTAAGCAGCTTCAGCACTATCACAGAGTCTCTTGAAATGACTGAGTCTGTGTGGCGGAGGAGCTGAGCCCTGCACACAAGTCATTCTGCAGCAGCATATACATAGACTGTCAAATGATTTGCATTTATTTAAATTGTGTTCATATCTTAACTGTACTCGAAGAGCATCACACTATTGCCTCTCATTCAACCATTCACACTCAAATTCACACACCAAGGCAGCGGATGCTGTTTAGGAGCAACTAGGACAATTTGACACATTGAAAGGAAGAGTTGGGATCGACCCAGCAACTCAGAGATTAGTGGATGACCCGCTCTCATTCTGGTTAGGTGCTGCAGACCCTGATTTGTATATTTTGCATTCATTATTCTGTGTTTCTGTCTCTTTCCCTCATCACAGAAATCATCACAGTTGTGTATACACAATTTGTTTTCACATGAAGCGTTTTTAAACTTTGACATCTCAATGTAGAGTTAATTTCTAATCTATATTATTAACTGCATGTCTCTATTTCAGACAAGCTGATGAAGAGTTCCAGGTGCTAGCCAACTCCTGGCGTTATTCCTCCGCCTTTACGAACAAAGTGTTCTTTGCATCCGTTGACTTTGATGAAGGATCAGACGTCTTTCAGATGGTGAGACATCTCCCGGTTCTCCAGGACTAGACTCAAGACCCGTAGGCTGTACAACACAAAATGGTTATATCTTGTATCACTGCTTTTCATGTAAAACAACGATGGCTCAGTAATTTCAGCTGCCGTAATGAAAACAATCAGAATTTAATCAGACTGTGAAATTATGCAGCTACAACAGTCTCCCACATGTCAATTGTAACTGCTCGATGAAGAGACACTTTCAAATTTAATGAGTACTGAAAAAAGGTCCAAGGAATAGTCTTAATGATGTTATGTTAGAATTAGAGTGAAACTAAAAGTCTGTCAAGTGGGTCACATAACTTTGTGAGCTTTCTCATATGACTCATTGACAGTGAGTTTAGCTGTGTGATGTGAGCAGAGCTCCTTTCTAGTTTTCAACTGTGTGACTCACTCCTCTACAGTGCTGTTCTTGTTCCTGAACAGCACTGTTCCTGTTTGAAAACTTCCAGATTTCATTAAAGGCCAGTGAGTCGTATTACCGTACTTGTTGGACTATAAGCCGCGCCTTTTTCCCCATTTTCGACCCTGCGGCTTATATAACGGTGCGGCTAATCTATGGATTTTTACAGCTAACGGAGCGCGCAAAAGTAAAAGTGGAACCGCGAGAGACAGAACGACAGCGAGACATACGGACATTTCGAGAGCGAGACAGTTACCGGCGGTTTATAGTCCAGTGCGGCTTATGTACACATCATTCAATTTAGCTTCTGCGGCTTATAGTCCGAAAAGTACGGTAGTGCAGAGCCATTAAGCTTTCAAATACATCTTGTTTTCCGAAATCAATGCAGGCCAGTTGTGCACTGTAAAACATATCGGATCATAAAGCAATCAGGTTCACAAATGAAAGTCACAGAGCGAGAATATCTGAGGTTCACTGCTGAAGTGGCAGGTTGACCTAGATTTCAGAGCGAATCTGCGACCTGGGTAAGGAGTACGAATAACAAAGTTTCGGATGTTCTCTACTATCAGTGTATCCAGATGTCTCCAATGACGCTGACGCAGCAACTCTTGGCTGTGTTGTTGAAAGCTGAGCTGGTGAGATTATATTTAATATGATGATCAATGTATTGACCGTATTTGTATGTTTTTGTTTCAGCTGAGTATGAACTCTGCACCAACCTTCCTCCACTTCCCATCCAAAGGGAAACCCCGTAAGTCTGACACCTACGAGCTCCAGGTCAGAGGCTTTGCAGCTGAACAGCTGGCTCGATGGGTGGCAGACAGGACTGATGTGCAGGTCAGTGTAATACCAGAACATTGTAGGCAAAGTAGTCCATTGTTTTGTTGTCTATAATTAAACAAACCATCTGGTCTTTAAACTCCCGAGAATTCCTCGAGGATGATGGGTACCTCTGAGGACTATTATTATTTTTATTAGTAGTAGTAGTAACGGTTAACATATTCTTACCTTACATTTTCAGTATGGGTCTTTCAGTTCAGCATGCAAGCGTACTAAATGAATACTTGTGTTAATCACAGCACTGCAGAACATTTCCGCAGGGAGCATAGAAACGTTTGCAGAGGACCAGATGTTGTTTGTTTAGCCACCCCATATAGAGTCCACAAACAGAGATAAGACAGAGCTTGATCACTCTAGTACCATCAAATAGTTCTGTTTGGGAGAAAGACAGTTTGTGTGTTAACTTCAATGACTCTGGACAAAAACACGTCAACTGACGAAAGCTATATGACATATGTTGATATACTTCAGTATTTGTCTCTATTCTATTTGTTGCTTGCAGCAATGACTTTGGTTCAAGAAAGACTGAGACATAGTTTTTTCAGTAAACTACTGTTTATTAAAAAGTAATTTCTGCTCTTTGACTTGTACTGAAAACATATTGAACGGTGATCATTTTTGGGTTGTTACACCGGATGTTTGTGTGTGTTTCAGATCCGTGTCATTCGTCCTCCAAACTACGCTGGGCCTCTCCTGCTGGGCTTACTCCTGGCTGTCATTGGTGGACTGGCATATCTACGAAGGAACAACTTAGAGTTTCTCTTTAACAACAACGTCTGGGCCTTCACTGCACTGGTAACAACAGCCAACACACACATTCCAACACCACCACACAAACATAGCAGACAGGCCTGAATGCGACCCGGCCAGGCCAAAGCATTGACCATCTTCATTCACCTCTTCATCGTGTTAGAAAGGGATCAACAGGACCTGAGCTCCTGCCTGATGGAGTCGACAAAATCCCTGTAGACAACAATTATTATTCACAGCATTATCAAATGTTGTCTTAATTTCTGCTGAATATTGTCACTTTGTACACGTTGTTTTTGCCTCCATGGTGATCTTGGCTGCATCAAGCGTCTGGTTAATTTGATGAATTCTAGTTGTATACCTTCTTCAGTTGTACTTTACAGAGCTTGAAGGGTATTAGGGATAAATCTTTAAGAATTTGATTACACAAGTCAATAACTTCTATATGTAAATTAGTATGTTCAGAAAATAAACAGAAATAATCTGCTCTTTCAAAATAAACATTCAAGCAACATCAAAGAGATCAAAATAAAACACAAATACGATGAATCAGCAGTTAATATAGTTTTGTACAATAGAAACCTACTGACCAACAAGTAACCAAGGAGTTCTGAAACGATGTCTAATGTAGCATCAAACCTGTCTGAGAAGAAAAGAATACACACAGCTTCATCTTGTTATCTCTAATATCTGCTGGTACGACAACAAACTGACACAATATAAAACATCTGTTATGGCCAGTTTGGACCAAAGATTCACACAAGATGTGTTGAAACCTGCAACAACTTCCAAAAACCTGCCAATTACCACGGCTGCAACCAGACTAATCATTGAGTCGTTTCCATAGCAACAGCTCTCTGTACATTCCTGTTTCTCAACAAAAAATACTGCCTATAGTATAAAATGACAAATGGCAGTTTGTTTGTTGACCCTGTTTGAGTTCATTTCAAGGTTTGTGTCATGAATCGCAGGAAACACCCTCACCGGCTGGAGTCGAGTTGAGACAGGCCAGTAAGAGGAGAGGAAACAGTCAGTTCTCCCACCCCAGTTTACAACATATCTGCCTTGAATCCACTGATTCTCTGTGTCGTTGTGTGTTTTCTGCTTCAGTGCTTTGTCCTGATCATGACTTCAGGCCAGATGTGGAACCACATCAGAGGACCACCTTATGCACACAAGAACCCCAACACTGGCCAGATCGTAAGACAGAACACACCATTATATATAAATTCTAAAGGTTCCTAAGATGTGACTAATTATCAGAATGCTGAATTACTTGTATGTGTTTTCAGAGTTACATCCATGGCAGCAGTCAGGCCCAGTATGTGGCTGAGACGCACATCGTCCTATTCTTCAGTATCCTCAAACTGTATTTACTCTCACTCTTTTACACTCGGCCCACACGGAATACTTCGAACGATAGCAAAAATCTTACCTCCATAACCAAAATGAACATTTCCAAACAAGCCCACATTAAACTAATCTCCAGTTTTGCCGATGTTTGATTTATTGTATCTCCTCTACCACCAAAGTTTATAGAATGACAGTCACCAGCTTTGTTCCTGTTGCAGCTTTTCTTCACTCGTCCTCAAGCTTTCTTGTGTTTTTACTTGAGCGCACGTAAGTTCCACAATCTGTGTGTTTAAGCTGTTAAATCATCGCCGTTACAGTTTGAATGATGAGTTTTGATTAGGCCGACTCAACCTTAACCTCGCTGTCAGATGCTGCTGTTACCATGGGAATAGTGCTGCTGTGTGAATCTGCTACCTCTGAACTTGACATTGGAAAGAGGAAGAGTATGTACACCACACCACACCACACACCATTTAATTTGTAAAATGTACAGGAGTCCTTGACTTGAGTGTGTATATATAAACAAACACTGGACACTTTTTCAGGTACATTTGTACCATCTAACGTGATCCAATACAACCGAATGAATTCTGCCTTAACAAATACTGTTCACTGTCCCAGGATGTTGGTTCAAATACGTGTTTATTATTGAGGTTGTAGTTTGTAGTGGTGTTGAACTGAACTGCATCATCCTGTGAGGTATCCGTATTTCATTTACATCCATGAGGGACAGAATATTAGAAACACCTTTTAATATAATGCACTGCAGTACAAGCATTAAGTAGGACTATCATAGTGTCACATAACAAATCTGATTCTGTGTATGTGTGTCAGTTATGTGTGTTGCAGGTATTGGTCTGGTGATGTTGTTCTTCAGCTGGCTGCTGTCCATTTTTAGAGCAAAGTACCACGGATACCCATATAGGTAGAGAAAGATGTATTACAATAATTTTAGTTTTACCTGCTTTGTTTCAGGAACAACTGGCTAAACGTGTTGTTGTGTCTGTTACAGCTTCTTGATGACTTAATCAGCCTACCAGCATCCTGCTTCACAGCAAGTATGAACTGCAGTACAAGAAGTTCCCAAAGTGCCGCCAACATGCAGGGTTTTATCCGTGGCAGCGATGCCACATTACTGTCTGCTAAGCCGTTATTCCTCTTTTTAACTGTTGAGCCAAAAGTGTGTGTGTGTGTGTGAATACAGACACACACATCGTGCTTTACAAAGATGCAACAAGCAATTTATTTGCGGTGTTATGCCAAAAGTTGTTTTCTAGATGAGAATTTTGAGAAATAATTTTTTATTTTTTTCAGTCCAGTTGTTATTGGATACAAAACCCAGGATATGTCAGACTGTTTGGACAATAAACAAGTCATGGACTTCTTTGATTTGTGTGTGCGTGGCTAATCCAGAACGTTTGGAGTAACAAAGTGGGGTCAGTCAGTTCAGGTGCTCTGAGACATTTTAACACTTCATTTTATACCTCCTGTGATTTTATTTCCCTAGAAGACTTCAGGAAAGCGCAATCCATTTTGATGGTGTCTGGAAATTGAGGCAATATTGTGAGATGGTACACAAGAACAACACCAAGTCGTCAGAATAATAGTCTTCCTACATCAGAGTTCTCCAGCTGTGATCCCGGGGCCCCACGGCCCTGCTTGACCAACACACCTGATACTAATTAAGGGCTCGTTATCAGACATGGCCTGTTCATTACAATCAGGTGTGTTGGAGCAGTGACGTCCCAGAACCACAGCTGGAGAACGCTGGTCAACATTCTGTAGAAAATAGAGTTGAGAGGAGTTTAGAAACAACCTGAGGTCACCAGTCAATGTAATCACAAATAATTATTTAAATTTACTGGTATCACTGGAAATCTTAATGTCCATATACGTTGAATTGTCCGCTTGTGTGAATCTGTAGCTGACTGCTCTGACAAGGTGACTAGTTAAATATTAGAAAGTTTAACCAGTTTAACCTGTACAACTTCCCATTATTTACACCTGTATTTCAATTATTACCAACAACAGAACTATATACTTTCAGCCACATCACAACCATCATCTGAGCAGTACAACACATTATTTTATTTCTCATTAGTAGTGCAAGTCAACTAGAAGTACTACTACTAGTAACTGGGGTCTGTTTGTATGTCTGCTGATGAACTCTACGATTGAGGGATTCGATGTAATTAGAATCCATCTTCATCCCGACTTCCACCCAGTCTGTTTGACAGGGTATCACGTGACATTCAAATGAGAGTCTGACTTTAGTAGTTTCAGCTTTTACATTGTTAGAAAGTGGATGCTCGTACGCAGCTGATCCACTCGTTTCCATCGGTGGAGGAAAATTAAATAAAAATTGTCAACAATTGAATTTGATGACCAGACAGAATACAGGTAGATGAAAATATCGTCTGGTTTGATTTTTGGGATCTTTAAT
>CAAKHC010017694.1:0-14499 GCA_901007825.1 Macroramphosus scolopax | reverse complement strand
AAATCAATACTGAAGTGTTCAGTCCGTTGACTTCCACTGACTTCCCCCTGACCGTTGACACCGGTCAGGGGGAAGTAATAGGATTGTGACATACTCTGCACCATTTTGTGTTTGACTGTGATGGTGATTAATCTCTCTGTCGCACGCACGCACGCACACACGCACACACGCACACACACGCATTAACACCAGTTAGTCTGCAGAAACAGATCTATATTCAATATCAATAAACAGGTCGGTCTAAGATCCTCTGAGGGGGTTTTGTGCATGTGTCAGCGGCCCAAACGTGTGTGTCAACAGTGTGTATATGTTGGAGCGTAATAAACCTGTAAAGTCAGCTGCTTCTTCTCGCTCATGCTAAGACAGTTAGCATTCATTATTACAGTAAATTAAACTTGTGCATTTTTCTCTTCTGTTAACTGTTTACGACAGAAAACTGTGTACGGGGCCAATGTCGTCATCTTCGAGGGGATTCTGGCGTTTGCCAACAAGGAGCTCCTGAAGGTGAGAAGGAAACAAGCTGCTCATGGTTGAACTTCATCATTTAAATCAGCAAATTACTCATTTGATATAATTGTTAATTGGATATTTATTAGATTGTTGTAAAACATTTCAATCTGTTTTGGATCATTGAAGTATTTAATATCTAATTGGCTCTTGATGATATTTGGATAATCAGATAATCAGTCATTTCATTTTATGTGTGTCTGAGTGTGAGCTGGACCCTGCTGATAACACGCCTCCTCCCCCTGAGACTCTCATTCCGTTAATAACAGTCCGCAGTGATTCATTGCGTTCTGTGTCCGTCGTTGTAATTCAGGTTAATCCCAGCTGAGACTCTCACATGCTCATGAAGAGGTTCCGTTAAAGACGAGTGAGATGCTGCAGACTGTTATTATACCCGGCAGGGGTGTGGTGATATTTACATATACAGTAAACTGTGAGAGGATAAACACATCATTTATCATCTAATAAAGAAGTTATTGTCTCTTTAATATCACAGCTGGTAAACGTGTGAATCCAGACTATCAAATAAGTAGCTGCCTCTTATATAGTATATATATATATATATATATATATATATTTTTTATATATATATATACAGTATTCAGTTGAACAACATGAATGCAGCCTCGCTCTCTAACCTTAAGAACTTTCCTCTCCTCATTCACCTCCTGCTCATCCAGCAGCAAACTATCTTCTGCCTGGTCAGATTTATAGCGACTGAATCAACCGGCTTGTTGTGCAACTGAGTTAATACCTGCTGCCCCCCCGCCCCCACCCACCCCCATATAAATCACCGGCCAACACCTTTTCATTTCGCTGCTCATCAATAGTTCCTTCTGTGAGTGAGCTCTTTGTTGTTCCTCCTCCGTTGTGTTGCTCATCGATCGGTCCTGGTTCTGCTGAGCTGAGGATCAGTTACAGGCGACCTTATTGGATGACTCAACGGCCGACTTTCTCTTTAAAGATAACGGATGTCCCCCCGCTTTCACCGCGACAGTCTGCACACTTGTTCCTCTCTGTCTGCCTATTGTTCCTCCGTCCTTCTCATGCACACATGATATACCAGAGGTGATAAATAAACTAAGATACTGAACAGAATACTGAAGGCAACTCTGTAGATGAACTGCTGAGGCCAATATAAACAACCTGAATGTGCTTAGCAGTGTAGTTTTTGTACAATAAAACATATATATATATATATATATATATATATATATATATATATATATATATATATATGTGTATGTAGTTCTCTGATCTTTCCCCGTCTGCTCCCAGCTGCTGGACATGAAGGTCTTCGTGGACACAGATTCGGACATCCGTCTCATACGGAGGCTCAAGCGGGACATCTCACAGCGCGGACGGGACATCAGCGGCATCATCAAACAGTACAACAAGTTTGTAAAGCCGGCGTTTGAGCAGTACATCGAACCCACGGTGCAGGTCGCTGACATCGTGGTACCCAGAGGTCTGTTGACTAGATAGAGATACACAACTCCTGTCCCCATAAATGACTGTGGGGGGGTCTCTCATCCTTTGTGTCCTTACCTGCCGTCTGTCTCCAGGTGGAGAGAACTTTGTAGCGTTGGATTTGATTGTTCAGCACGTTCACAGTCAGCTGGAGAAGGTAAGAAGTTTCCAGTAAAACGTCAACTTGTGTTTCTGTGTGGGAGCAGGATGGTACAGACTCAGCTAACATGATGCTCGAAGGATAAACTGTTAGTACAAAGATTTTTCTCTATCAGCAGCCATCTGGTATCTAATTTGGTGCATGTTATAGTTGATTCATGGCTCATGTATAGACAGTGTAGAACCTTTAATAGTTTCCAGAACATGTAAAGAGCCTCTGTCCTGCCTGAGAGCTGCCTCGTGTGTCCTGTTGTTCGACTCAGGACTTCATTAGGAAGGTCTGTGTGAACATGGCCTGCCCTCCAACGTCCATCAGACATGTGACAGCTGTGATGCTTTCTGACAGCTACATTACACTTATGTTTCATCTACAGGGCGTCTCTAAAGTCAGATTACGTAGTTTGGGTGTTTCTCAATCGCAGGGAAGAATCCTCAGACATCTGTAGTTCAACCTCCAGGATCCTTCTACATCTACCGAGGTTTGGGTCCTTACCTGTGGAAGCTCGGTGGTCCTATACCACCCACAATCCTGTGTGCCTGTGATGATGATGTGACGGTCATATTCTGAAACATCAATGACTTTGTGAAGGTGATTTCAGTTGAGCATTAATTGCTTGAAGGTTTAACACACCAGTTTAATGAAGTCGAGAGGTCAGTTCCTCCAGTTTATATTTAAATGTCTGTTAAAGTTAAGATGTTCCTGAATGCACTGAAGGAGTCTTGTTTGTGGTCTCTGGAGGACCTGACCTGGAAGGATCCCTGCCATTGAGAAACACCCTCTGGGGTCTCTGAGCACTTCCCCCCTCTGCTGGTCGAACGAGGTACTTGATGGTCCGTCTTATATCACGCTCATACAGGTCCGACTCCAACAGGAACGGAGTGAAAATAAGAGAAAGTCACTGTGAATTTGTTTGAAACTAAAAACAAACTCACTAGAGGTCAAATAGCTTCTTGACACACACACGTATGGACAGGATGCATGATGGTACTTCCCCTTCGACTTACATTCATGTTTGCCATGGTTGGTTTGAAGAGTAAACTCGATGCATCCGCAGGGGTTCGTCTCGGCAGACGACCCAGTGTTCTTTTTTTAAAATGTTTAAGTTCATCTGTAAAACATTAAGCTCTAAATGTTTGTTGTGTTTTGGGGGGGGGGGTTTGCTGAGTGCAGGAATGGCTTCTCATTGTCTTTTCTTATGTTTCTTCTTACTGTTTGCACACACGTGTGTCTGTGTGTGTGTCCGTGTGTGTGTGTCCGTGTGTGTGTGTGTGTCTCCTTGTGCGTGCACGACTCCGCTTGCCTGGCTGAATTCTGTGTAACCGTTCCAGCGTGAGATCAATGTGAGGTATGACTGCTTGTGCTTATTTTTATTACTCCTCCCTCCTCTGAACCTTCCTGCTCTGTTAGTTAGTCAATCTGCTTTCAGTCAGTTTATTGTCAAACATATTTTAAACTAAATTAACTCTTGTTTTAATTATTTTTTACTGATGATCAACTTACCTTCTGATTCCTGAGTTTCAATGTCTGCTGATATAAACACTGTTAACAGATGGTTTCATTGACAGAGGAGGTTGTTTCTTTTCGTCGTCTGTCTGTCAGCAGGATGACGCAAAAACTAACAAGCTGGTTTTCACCAAACTTGTTGGATGGAAATATCATGGCCAAGGGAAGAACTCATTACATGTCAGGGGAGATCCATTTAACTTAGCCAAAAACCTGATTTATGTCCATGAGGTTTGGTGGAGGTCTCTGCTCTCCGAGTGCCCGTCTGTCAACAGAAAGACACAAATATCTGCTACTGAGTGGAACGACTGACGGAGGCCGACTGTAAAAGATGTCCGACACCTCCAGTCGTTCACAACAACACTGACACATCTATCAAGTCTGTGCAGAGCAGCAGGTGGGAAGTGACTGCAGGGTAACATGTAGTGTTAATGGGCCGCGGTTCAGTTCACCAGGCCATGTTCACACAAGCGTACTGAAGCAGGACCGGGCCAGCAACCTGAGGACTTCAAACATCTGGTGTTGTGTTTCTTGATACATAAACAGACACCTGATACCGTTGTTACATTACAGATGTCTACTGTAACTCTTGGGATGAACTTTGAACATACACGTCAGTCTTTTGAATCATTTCAGTTGGATCCGGTTCAGCAGTGATTTTGGATGAAGTTGTCGTCAGAAAGGTTCCCGCCTGTTCTCAGATTGTTAAATGTGCAGGAACAGAGGCGGCTCTCGGTGCTTTCAGGCTCTTCAGACCAGGACTAGACAGTATCTGTTCAGTGTTGCACAGCAGTCGAGCTGCTTCACTGCTCTGACACTGTCCTCTCTCTCCTCCTCCCTACTCGCCCCCTCCTCCTTGTTCCTGTATTTCCCCTCCCCAAACACTTTTATCTCATCACATGAACTGTCACCGTCTGCAGAGGAAGCTCCGCTGGGATATGTGAGGCTCGCCTTGTGCATCTTCTTTTACACTCATCGTTTTGTGTCGTGTTGATGCAGTCTGGCCTTTGTGTTGATCTCCTGTTGTCTCCCACGTTAACAAACGCTCATCATCTGCTGTTTTCCTGCCTCGTTAGTTGACACCCTGAAGCTGCAGAATTAAAACTTCCAGCTTGTCTCATTGCTGTTTAACATTGCAAGCATGCGTCTGCAGGCCTCTGTGCTGCGCCGGCTAACTACGACATCCCCTGTTGTGCATTTCGCCGGCTTGAGTTGCTGTTTTATTTAATGCCACAAACTGTGTGGCACCTTCGGCTGCTTGTGTTGGACGGGCTCAGCAGACAGCTTTACTTCCCTTTGACCATCTTAACAGAAAGAAACTTGCTTTGAGATGACAGCAGCAGTTTGAATTTGACGACGTCCGGGTCCAGTTGCACAAAGATTCTGTGTTTCTCTCGGCCATGTGAGGAGAGATAATAAACACCTGACATTGTAATTGACACCTGTGGACATCCAGCAGAGACACCGGGGGTTAACGGGAACAGAAACACAATGTCAGACTCTAATCTTTGTGGAACCGGATCCGTCTAACGTCACATTCTAAAAACATCTGGATCCCAATGCAAGTAGCCAGAATGTGCTAACGCTGCGGTGCAACCGCACATGCTACATCTACTCATTTTAAATGCCACGAACATGTTTTTATTGTTATTAAAAGTTTTCCCTGGGGGGTTGTGTGTGGGTGTCTGTTTGTGTGTACATGACACTGTGTGTTTGTTCACCACAGATCCGCCCTGGCGTCGGCTCACCAGGGGCAGCCTTTACCCAAAACCCTCAGCGTCATGGAGAGCACGCCGCAGGTCCGCGGCATGCACACCATCATCAGGTGCGGACACACACTCAGTTTATTTCATTTGTCTGTCTCTTGTCAAGGAATGTATTTTAGGTGATGACACTCTTAAGGTTTCCTAAACTCACCAGACAAACACTCTTTTCTTCTTTGTTGGTGCGTGTGTAGGAACAAGGACACGAACCGTGATGAGTTTATCTTCTACTCCAAGAGATTAATGAGGCTCCTGATAGAACACGCCCTCTCCTTCCTGCCCCTCAAGGTCAGATTAGGAACTGAACTCCCAGTTGAGGACAGACTCTCTTTCTTTGTGCTGCATGTCGGTGTTAAAACGACCTGGACATGTCGTTCCTTTCTTTTCTTTTGTCTCCAGCCGGTGTCGGTGGAGACGCCTCAGGGTGGCGTCTATGAGGGCAAGAGGCTGAGTGGTAAAAGAGTAAGTCTGGCTTGTATGCAGCTGTTTCTCCTCAATTCTGTACCATCTACCACAGCAGCCTTCAGTACTCGTGTGTTTGTGCAGATCACCGGCGTCTCCATCCTGAGGGCGGGGGAGACCATGGAGCAGGCTCTGATGGCCGTGTGCAAAGACATCCGGCTGGGAAAAATCCTCATCCAGACGAACCACGACACGGGTGAACCAGAGGTATGAGACCTTTACAACATGTGTGGAGGGTGGAGAACATCTGCCTGTCAAGGGAAAAGACTTTTAATCAGAGTTCCCCACTTCCTCCACAGATGTGAGTTTGTCTGTCACTGTCGTCTCGTCATCAGCTTTGCTTTGTTTTGAGAGCGAGCGAGAGAGTTAAAGCACAAGAGAGAAAGGCAGAGCGAGAGACAATAAGAAAATAAGAGTGTCATAAAAAGCCTTGTAGAAGCCCTGATGAATCTTTTTGCTACAAACGTGTATGAACCCTGAAAACAGATCAAAGGTCAGGTGATGTTTACCTTGTGGCCGGCCTCCAGACCCGGCCGCTGAGCAGAGCGACCGAAATGCAGCAATTTGCTGATTTTGCAAAGTGCCGTCTGTCCGACGCTGATCAAACAAGAACCTGTTAAGTTGGTTCAGCTCTAATAGTCTTCGCCTGTTGTTGAAGCTTTGACTTTCACTTCACTGGGTTGAATTCTGCACCATTGAAATAGCAGACAGAGGGACAGACATCCCCCCCCTCACCTCTCCTCTCCTCTCCTCCAGGACATAATACTGACGATGTTAAACATCACAGGAGTCCAACTCTAAATCCTTTCAGTAATGTCACTGTGTCGTCTTCTTCCAGCTTCACTACCTTCGTCTGCCCAAAGACATCAGTGAGGACTACGTCATCCTGATGGACAGCACCGTGTCCACCGGAGCCGCTGCTCTCATGGCGGTCAGAGTGCTGCTGGTGGGTCCACACAGTCGGCTTATTGCTGTTAATAGAATTCCTTCTAATTGAATACATGATGGAAACTCCACCCGTCATGTGATGTTCTTCTTCTCCTCTATAAAGGACCACGATGTAGCCGAGGATAAGATCTTCCTGCTGTCCCTGCTCATGGCTGAGATGGGCGTCCACTCGGTGGCCTACGCCTTCCCTAAAGTCCGCATCATCACCACCGCCGTGGACAAGGAGGTCAACGAGCAGTTCCATATCATACCAGGCATCGGTGAGGAGTCCTCTCCTCTTGCTGTTTTCCTTTAGCTCAATATGCATTTAGACTTTTGTGTGTTGGGATAGAAAACAAACATGCAGTCGTTTTATTCTGTTAATCCTAAATATTTTCTGTCATTTCATTCTGAAGGGAACTTCGGAGATCGTTACTTCGGCACAGATGCTCCGTCAGACTGGTGTGAAAGTGATGAAGGGATGGACTTCTGAGAAGAAACAAATAGCAGAGGTGTGGAGGGCTTTAAAGAAAAGCACAGCTATGAGAACAAGGGAAAGACCCTCCTCCTTCATCTCTGACCGGCTCCGTCTCCATCGATGTCCTCTTGACCATCGAGGTGATGCTGCTCAAACTGCTGCTCCAAAACATGAGCACAACCGATGATGTCCGGGAGGAATCTAACGGAGGTTTCAACTGAAGCCATGCAGGTTACCTCCAGCCGTAAAGGGATCAGTGTTCCCAGTATTACATGTTACACCTTCTCACCTACATGCAGTCCACTCCGGAGAGCCTTCAGAAGTGAGGGAGAGTTGAAACCTCCTCTTGTGCTGCAGGGTTTCTCTCATCAGACAGTTGTTGTAAATAAATCCTGATGTCAGATCATTCATGTGGAGATGAGCTGATATGTGATGGTCGACCAAAAGTGTTCAATAAGTCAATACCCTTCTACCTGCCAAATCAATAATCATCTGATTGTTTTGCACACAACAAAGTATTAGCTTTATGTTTTGTAAGAATGTGTGTATTGCAGCCGGAGACTGTATAAAAGACGTAGACTGAACATCACCCGTCGGTTTGTGGATGATCGAGGTTAGAGATGGGAGGGATTATATCTAATATCGGCATCTGGAGCTGATGCTGATGTAATGAAGTTGTTGGATGTCGAACTGACGTGACTTCCAGGATCCATTGTGTGACCGATAGGTCAGATCCAATAATCGATTCTCAAGCGAGTCTGAAACTTCACAGTCCAATGCCTTTATCGGTACAGCTAGTAGGATATTGAAATCATTGAAATCCTGCATGTTGAATAACCTTTGTGCAAGAGTTTGTTTGCTAATCTCCTTTTTATGGTCAGTCACAAGGATGCAACACTCTGAAGAACACGCAGCTCTTTCAATGGGACGATAAGTTACCAAATGAACATCCTATTGTATTGATGAAGACTTTAGACCACAAACTCATTGAGAAAATGTTTACTGAGATAACAAGAAGTATTCATTTTCTCATAGACTTCCACCCACTCAAGCCAGAGGAGTCGCCCCCTGCTGGACATTAAAAAGAATGCAGTTCTGAGGCACTCTCCCCACCCAAAGGTGACGTCCACTTCTTTTACACAGTCTGTGTTCACGGCTTCATACTTGAACAAGACAGCTGAATGATGATTAAGAGGAATAATGTCAGTTAATTCATGTTTACTACGATCCTCTCAGACTGTAGTCACTAATGTAATGAGGATGATGATGAAGATGGTGAGGCTTCCTTGTCTGAACTGATGAGCTCTTTGCATCTCATTGGAAGTCATTTTGTCTGTCCAGAGGTGTTTACTTGGTCTGTTAACCTTTCTGCTCATTACAGCCTTTAATTATGTTTTTATTTATTTATTATATCAATTTTTTTTACATCTCTGTACATTATATTACAGCCATTTATCAAACGTAAATATCAGATATTAGATAATTGATGGTCCTGTTTTGCTTCACTTGTTGCTCTCTGACACTTCCTAACTACGACAGTTGTTGTTCATTACTTCTGTCTCCATCCAGATGTCCAGCTAACCTCATTTTAAATGTCAGAAAAAATCATGTGCACTTACAACTGGCAGCTTATTGCAATTTATTTTATTTATATTGAATGTTACAATGATTTACTGAGTTTTTAAATGTGGAGGCTCTCCAGCACGTATCAAGTTTTTTTTTTTTTACATGAAAACTACTTATTTTTTACTTTTTTGTAATTTTCATTTGTGAAAACCCTAAAAAACACAAGTGTAACTATTAATGCAAAGCTCTTGTGACCTGCATGGGATGAAGCCGTGATTATTACTTACACCTGTGTTTGTGAGGTGCCATTTCAACATCTGTGCAGAATAAAAACTTTATTTGAAGCAACTTTTTGATGTGTTAAAGTTGTCTGAAATGATGTTCAATATTGGAGTTGCCCACTGGGGGCGCTACGTTTAACATGTCCTTTTATTTAGCAGCAGAAGTGACGGATGTTGCAGTTTAGTGAGGCCTTCCGGTGCTGTAGGAAATAATTTAATCTGTAGCGTGTGATATCAATTAACGTCCTTACAAAGGCCGAACAAGAAAAGGTAAGAGAACCTCTTTAATCCTTAACAGATTAAATTGTATTTAGTTGATCTTTATGTTACTGCTTAACTTGTTGTTTTTTTTACCTGACTAAGCTTGTAAAAACGATGGCTGTACTTACATCAGTTTCGCTCGGAATCATTTTTTAATTCCATTACAATTCAGTATTTGTTACATTAAATCTGTTCCTCTTGATTATAGATTACATTTTTTAAAATTAGTATTCACAACTAAATGTATTTTTGAAAAGCTTCGAGAGCAGAAAATCGGAGCTGGTTTCGGGACGTGAACGCATCATCAGGAGTCCGTTTCAGCCGGCAGGTACTGTCGATTTAAATTGTTTTATATTGAATATTACAGCATTTCGTTATGTGTTGAACGGTACGGATACGTGAATTAATTTTTAGGCCCCTTACAGAAATAGCATCACGGATTCGGTTAAGAATAATTATCCAGAATTTGTATAACTTAAGTTTACAGACTTGTAGTTAGCTAGTTTTCAACATCAAGCTACACGCAACATCTTACGTAGCGAGTTCAGGTTCACCGAGAACGGATGTGTCGCCGGATTCTTTTGAAAAGTCATTCAATTTGAAGTTTAACTGTTTGTTATTAAGTCTTCTTATCTGGTACAATGATAATCATATATGTATCGAAACTCTTAAAGCTCGCTCTTTTATTCGGCATTACGTTTATAACGAAAAACGACCCCAAATCAGTTTGCTACCATATTTCATCCAATTATGTAACGTTAGAGGTACTAAAGATGTTAGCAATAGCTTTGTGGCTGCTTGATTTGAATCACGTTGTCTGCGCAATAAGTTACGCAATGAACGTACTTTTCGTGCTTCAACATTAAGTGAAAGAAGCAAAAAGCCTTATTGATCTGCAAGAAAAGCAATCAAGACTTTTAAACTTTTATGGTTCATATTACATGATCACATGATCTAAAATACACCAAAATACAATTATGAAACAGTTGCACTCAACCTTGGTTTATCTGATTGTAATATGACTATTGATTTAAATAAACATTTCTCTATAATTAATTATGCGTTCATTCTGAGACGGTATGACCCTCGTCTCCAAACTGGCCCCTTTTATATTCCAATGACCTTTGCCTCCTCATGTCGTTCACCTGAAAATGACAAAGAACCCGCTTTTTTCATGTTTTCCCCCCGAGTACCAGTATGTTGAAAAAAGAGACAAACTGTTTTACAGATATTCATGTTTCCAACCCCCACACAGCACGAGGATGGCTAACCTGTGGAGATCTTACCAGACCTTAATGACCAAATACCCCTGGACAGTCCAGATAGTGACGGCTGGTAGGAACAATCAGCCACACGCACATGCATCCACACACGCAAACACATTTTTGGTCTCACTACATTTCATTTTCTTTTTCATATTCTGTCCCAAAAAAACCCTGAAAATTGCTATTTTCAAATTTGATAAACATTTCAAACTTGTGAACCAGTAGAAGAAATAAGTTGCAACCTCTGACGGGAGGTTTGTGTTTCTGGAATAATCTGGAAATTGTTTTTCGTAGAATAACTGACAGACTAACAGACAAAGGGCCTCTAACTGTATGAAAATATTTGAAATTCGAAGTCTGAGGCGCTTCTGCAGTCCTCAGTGTAGTTCAGCTTACTGGCCAGTAGATGGAGGCAGTGCACATCAGATGTGTGGCACAGACGCACTTCCAGGGGTTTTCTGGAGAACTAATTACATGGATCTTTTGTTCTATTCAGTTCCCGTCCGTCGTAATCCTCCGGTTTCATCTTTAACTGCCTCTTGGAACCTTTAATGTCTCCGACTGCTCCCTCAGTTCTATTAGTCGTATGTAGGTTAACATGCCGGCCCAATGAATGACGTCAGCTCAGCTATAGGAACACTTTAGTCCTGTAGAATGTCGAATATAAATATATGAATAAGATATGACCGTTTAAACATGTATGAAGATAGGCCTGATGTATAAGCGTGTAAAGTGAATGCAGTAATACAACAGTGATTACATTGCTCCTGGTGTATTATTATCTTTAAGATGTCTGTTTATCTTGCAGATAATCTGCACAGAAAATGTTAATTTTCACTTTCAACGAACCAAACGATTTGTTGCTTCTTGATTGAGATTTACTTCCGGTAACTGGGCTGCATTAATACTTTCTACTAAGAACTTCACAATTCACCCATTCACACATTGATGGAGGAGGCTGCCAGGCAAGATGCAAAATATCTGTGTGTGTGAGCTAACAGCTAACTAGCATCTCACGTAAACATCTGTTCGGCAGAACATTATACTTGTAGCGCGTCAGATGAAGTTGACACAGAGATAAGATGTCAGTCAGAACATTTATTGAACTCTTTTAGTTACTTTCAGAAGCTTTCATTCATCTAGTGAACAGAGCGACATAGCGAGCTGAGAGGATATCGACGAGCTACACAGGCCGCCCAGGTCTGATCTGAGGGGTTAAGACGTTGCGTGACACTATGAATCTCTTGAGCTGTTTTACTGGCCGACAAGTTGTCCTTGTGTCAAAGTGTTAAAGGAAATGTTTGTATTTATTGAACTCATGAAAATGAGGTTTGAGTGTGTGCGTGTGTGTGTTAGTGCGCCCACCTTGTCGTACCAACTACTTTATTAGTTCTCCCATGACATTTTAAGGAAAGGTTACCCCTTGTTCAGCCGGATGTGTTATTACACTGCTGTCAGCTGCTCATGTGAGACGTTTCCCTCAGCCGTCAGACTCTCTTCTGATGTGTTGGGACATCAGATTACTAAAACTCTCTTGTAGAGTGAAATAATCCAGAGATATATCCACTGTATTGTACACACAGTAATCCCTCCTCGTTTACCCTCCAGGGTCTTTAGTGGGTGTCGGCGATGTCGTCTCCCAGCAGCTGTTGGAGAGACGTGGACTCGCTCATCACAACGTGCAGCGGACGGCCAAGATGATGAGCATCGGCTTCTTCTTCGTGGTAGGTGTTCTCTCAGTGTTTACATCTAACACACCTAGACTGTGTAGAAGAAGTAGAGCCTTAAACACAACCTCATTGGTAGACAGGAGCTGCAGGGCCGTGAGGAATATAAATCAATATCCCTAATTAGATTTAAACTTGGTCATCTAAAGGGTCCAGTGATCGGCAGCTGGTACAAAGTGTTGGACCGACTGGTGGTTGGAGGAAGTAAAAGTGCAGCCATGAAGAAGATGCTGTTTGATCAGGTGAGTGAAGGACCAATAAAAATCTGGTGGAAGTCTGATGGAAACAAGATCTTTGAATATTGAATGGAAACATGTTCACTGACAATCTGCACATAGAAAGTTTATAAACATAATAACCCACACTGAAATATTTACTCTAGCAAAGAGTTCCACCACTGCACCACAGACGGGCAGGACCGCCCGCCTCACCTCACTGTGATGCAGCTGCAGCGTCTGTCTGCGTCACAGCCGAACAAAGAAGTCCAGTGACGTAGTTCACGTAGACGGACGGAGCAGATTTATTCTTCACTGCAGCAGAGACTTAGAATAACTAACAAGTTTGACTGTAGAACCAGAGAGATTCTCTTTGTGGCTGCTGCCTACATTCCCACAATGCACCTTGATTCACTGAAGTGTCCAGATTCTAGGAGCAGATAATGTAGGGTTGGGATGTTCAGTGACCTCATACCCGCACCTGGTTTGGAAGTGTTATAGATGTATGAAAGCAGGTTGAACTTCCCTCCTCGTCCAGCAGCAGGACAGAGGAGCCGTCCTCGGATGAAGTCTCACTCTCTCTGTTCTCTGTGTGTCTTTGCAGTTGTGTTTCGCCCCGTGCTTCCTGGGAGCGTTCCTCTCCCTCTCAGGCGCTCTGAACGGACTGACGGTGGAGGAGAACGCCACCAAGCTCAAGAGAGTGAGTTCTTTCATTTCCGTTCACGGATCATAATGAGTCTCCGTATGAACCTCGTCGGCCGTGTGCGTGTCGATTTTCACCTCCAATGTCAACATGTTGATGGAGACACGGCGAGTGTCACTACGGCAGCAACAACTCGATGTGGGAGACAAATATCCATCAGAGTTCAAGTCCTATTAATTGATTGATTACTAGGTCGTGTGTGGACATGAAACTCTTCAAACACTCTTTCTAAACTCTTTTAAATTCCTTTTGCTGAGGTGAACTGTGATTGTTATCGTCCCCACTGGTGTTCTGTGGCAGTGATGAGCTCCACAGCCGGACACCAACCTGGACACTCGACACCGTCTTTGGACTGAGGGGACGCGGTCGCCTCTCTGACCAGAGGAATCACAGTAAACAACAACAGTAAACAAAGAGGAAGTTGTTTGTTGTTGTTGTCTGCACAGCATTCGACCCCCAGAACTTACCTCATTAGTATTATTAGAAACAAGTTCCTGTGATGCAGAGAAACAGCCAGAGTGACTCACACGTTCATATATATGTGTGTGTGTGTGTATTTGTATGCCAGGTCAGAACTGACATCTTGTGCCGGCCGCTCACACGTCCGTCTCCAGCTTGCTTACCCAACGCGCGGCTGATCAATTATTTACGAAAGGAGACGGCCGGATCTGAAAGGCCAACGCGGTAAATGTCACAAAGGACAAAATAAATGACAAATGTGCTCGTTGCAAACCGGCCTGGCACGGAGGGAATGAGAGCTGAAGGCGAATGGAGGCGCTGACCAAACAGAGGCTGTGAAAGCTGGTCGAGTTCTTGTTTACCCGCCGGCCGCCGGTCGCTGGCCGCCGGTACCGGACACAGACTGACGACTTCCTGCACTTTGTCCCTCATCTGCACCAGATCTGTCTTTGTCGTAGGGACGTCTTAGGAACCGGTTCTGTGGCACCAAGTGGATGAAGGTGACAGGACGTATTTTTAGTTCCGAAAGCACCAACGGTTCCGTTGATGTTGTTTACTGGACAATAACTACAAGCACTGACGTGTTTCACTGCTGCTGGATGTGAGACGGGAAGCCGCCATGTGAACCTCCACTGTGATGGAGAGTTAAAATAAAGGTGGAGGAGAAGAACAAACTAACTTGAATACAAAGGTAAATAAACTCAGGAGAAATATTCCCACATCGTTGGACAAACTCTTCTGAGTTTATTCTG
>CAAKHC010017691.1:4134-14868 GCA_901007825.1 Macroramphosus scolopax | reverse complement strand
GGGGGGGCGCGGCCGGGGTGGGGGGGGGGGGGGGGGGGGGGGGGGGGGGGGGGGGGGGGGGGGGGGGGGGGGGGGGCTGCAGCACCACCGACGGCTGGAGCTCATTTGTTTCTGTAAATAAATGTTTAAACACAACTTGATGTATTTGGATTTGCTTCTTTTCATCCGCTGCGTCCTGCGTCCTCCTGCTCTTCCTCCTCCTCCTCCTCCTCCTCCTCTCTCTAACGACAACGTTCATTAATGTGTTCAATATGTTCGGACTGAATTCTTTGATCGGTGCCGAACTGATCTTCAAAATAATGTAAAATAATCTTTGTTTTATTAAACGCTCATCGTAGCGTCCTCCAATGATGATGAAGAGGGTTTATAAACGTCCACCTGCTCAGAACAAGGCGCCAAACAGCCTGATCAGTTCTTCAACTTCAGCTGACGGAGGCGAACCTCACGCAGACTCACAATAACTCAGATATCTGAGGCAGGTTGGAGTTTGACAAGCCGTCACGCTGACCTCACAGCGGGCGCCGGTCTGATCGGGGTTAAAGGGGAAGATCTGCTTCTCCGAATCTGAAATAAATTAAAGACCGGAGACGAGGATGGATTCAGCTACAGCCATCGGGGGAAGTGATGAATTGCCCCTCTGCAATCCTCTAAAGCTCCTAACATCTCCACAGATCATGTTTGTGTTGTAGCATGTTGAAATATCTTTCATGCACCAACATCTCCGGACTCTGTTCTGTTCTGTTCGGAGGCTGCTGGTTTCAGGTTCCAGGTTCCGTTCAGACGTTTCTGTAAAGACACGGCAGCTTCATTTATACAACACATATAATCTAATACATATATAAACTGTATACATTCATTTACAGCTCCAGGAAGAGGTGATGCTGCATCATCTGCCTGCCCCGTAACCATGGTGATGCCAAAGAAGAGTTTGAAAAGTGATGAATATGAAGCAGCTTAATATCAGTATTTATGCCGTAATTTGAACACGTGATGTGCAGCTCGTCTCGAACACGTGACTCTTCAGGTCGTTACACACCGGGAGCGCGAAAAATAAAGAGAGGAAGGCAGAGGAAGAGAAGAGGAAGAGAAGAGGAAGAGAAGCTATGGAGCCAAAGCTACATCACATCTTCACTTTAACAGGAAGATAGAAACCTTTGAGCTATGATGAGGATGATAATAATGATGATGATGAGGTGATGAGCGCCTCCTGTTGGAGGTGTGGTCCAATGTGTGGTCCAATGTGTGGTCCAATGTGTGGTCCAATGTGTGGTCCAATGTGTGGTCCAGGTGTGGACGGCCCGTCATAGACCCAGAACATCTCCTCTGGCCTCAGGAGGAGCTGGAGTCTGACCTGCTGGAGAAGAGAGGAAGCTGGATGGCAGGTTGAAGGAATGAAATAAGAAATAATAACAGGAGAGAGAGAGAGAGAGAGAGGAGGAAACAAATCCCTGGGGACTGAAGGGGCGGTGACACCACCCAAACCTCCATCTTTACAGACGGTGTGTAACTACGTTGTCACGGATGGTTAACAGAGTTATTGAGGTCTGACCAGCCGTTATTAGCGACCGTGTTGCAGTTAGCTTCCAGACGGAAATCATTAAACCACAAACACCGACAGCAGCATCAGGAGCAGGGGGCGGGGCTAGTGGAGGGGGAGGAGTCAGACTGAGGACACCACGAGCAGTAATAATACGTGAAAACAGCTTTCTTTGTATTTTAAAGACACTTTATCATTTAACATAAATAATCTCATTGATAGTTTGTAATCTTTTGGTGTTTTTAGTGTTTAATTAATTCTTAATTGATTCTAACTTCATTGTTATTTGTATTTTGTGCACCATGTTTTTGTTGTCTCTTTATGCTCAACTGAAGCAAACGAAATAATCCATCGGAAAATAATCTCTCTGTTCTGCCCCCCCGTCTGCGGAGGAGCGTTAATGAGGATCCTCCCGCACACGGCGACTCCAGATCCTCTCGTAAAGAAGGAACACGTGTGAAGGAAGTTAACGACGGGAAACGACCGGACCAGGAGGCCAACGATGGGACTCCTCAACACCACCGCTGCAGGTCCACGACTGTCAGCACCAACTCAACCAGACGACCAATCAGGGAGCAGCGGCCGAACCGCAGCCATTCATTGTCCCTCGGCCGTGTTGTGTGTGGACGCCGTCCCACAGAGGACAGATGTTCCTTCAGATGTTCCTTCACAGCAGTTGGACTGAAGACTTCCATCATCCTGCTGTCTCAGGGACACATGGAGCTCAGGAGGGGCTCAGCTTTGTCCTGCACCTGAGAGCTTTGAACACACACATGCTTCCAACCATCCAGTTGACCCCTGACCTCTGCACCAGGACACTTAAGCTTTTGAACCTCTTAATGGTTCCACTTCTAACACCCCCCCCCCACACACACACTGTTCAGATGTTCCTCGAGTGTGCAGCGATACATTAAGTTCCTGACAAGGCGGTAAGGTGTGTGTGTGTGTGTGTGTGTGTGTGTGTGTGTGTGTGTGTGTGTGTGTGTGTGTGACTTTGTAGAGGGAGACGTCTGTTTGATTCCCGTCATGCCAGCTTGTTATATATTTGTACCTGAACCAGACGTTCAGCGCTGTTTTGGCAGCAGAGTTCACGTGTTGTTGGCGTGTTGTCAGGACGTTGAGCTCATGTACAGTAAACACGAGCAGTTCAAACTCTAACATACGACGGCCCTCAGACAGCTTGTCTGGAGCCGCTCGTCTGCACGAGGTCTTTACAGAACCTGTGAAGATCCTCTGCATGGACCTCCGGGTGTGAGCGGGACCTCTGGGTGACCTCTGGGTGACCTCGGGGTGACCTCTGGGTGACCTCTGGGTGACCTCTGGGTGTGAGGTATATTCATCGTTGATGAGCGTGAGCACTGCGATGATCCGACAGCCTGGTATGAGTTCTCTCCCACGCAGCACCTCAGGTCCGGCGTCTGCCCGGGGGCTCCTGCCCGGGGGCCTCCTGCCCGGGGGCCTCCTGCCCGGGGGCCTCCTGCCCGGGGGCTCCTGCCCGGGGGCTCCTGACAGTCACATCATATTCAACATGACGTTGATTTCATGCACCTGTGGGGGGCCGGAACTTTGGACGGGACTTTTCTCACCAAGATTGAACAACCAAAGAATCTGCATCTGATATTGAATGTCATCATTCCTTCTGCAAACATTCGTTATTCAGTGTCGGGGTGACGATGGCGACCCGGCCGTCTGCACCTCGCAGCACTTTGAACGCCTCGTCACCTCGGACTCTCCACACGGATTCCGCTTGTTTTTTCAGAAACAGATCCCCTGTTGACTTCTCCTCTCATGTGGGCGTCTTCTCGGAGAACAGGAGGCTTCGATTACCGCTGTGGGGAACCAGATGTCCAGTGATCGGGGGGGCGTCCGTGTCCTCCTGGCTGCTGTCGGGTCTCTGATGAACAGGATTCAGATAAGCACAGGTCCTTTAACAACAACAGAGAGCTGAGATATTCTTTTTTACTAAATTTCCCCGAGCTGAAGCATCTTGATCTTCTTCCTCGGCCACATCGGAGGCTTCAGTCACTCTCACCTTTCACCAGGTGACAATCAGGAACCCGCTGGACATTACAACGTATCACCAGAAGGTGAGGATGGAAGTAAAGTAAAGGTATCTTCCCCAACCAGAGGAAGACTCTCTTCTTTTACCCTTCACAACACTCACCTGTGGTCACAAGCTTTGAGTAGTAAATGAGGGAATGATTCTCCTCCTCAGGCTGGCTGGTCTGGACCGCTGCCCCCTCAGCACACCCACAATGCAGCTGGACCAAGCGGTCACTTGAGGAGCCGCCTGACGAGGTGATTTGTGTGATCCGTGCTGTCGGTATCTTTCTCTTGTTCTTTCAGAAGTGTGTCTGTATCCCAGGTGCTGGCGATAATACGTCTTCCTTCGCCTTCCTTATCTCCAAACCAGATGCCTCAGAGCCCATTTCAGGAAGGACGAGGAATGTCGCTGGATGGATTGACGTCTTACACAGAAACATCTGGGAAGTCGTCAGTGGAAACAATTTGGAGAAGAGAAGGAGCAGCATCAAGCTGCATGGAGCTGCATGGACCTGCAGCATCAAGCTGCATGGAGCTACATGGACCTGCAGCATCAAGCTGCATGGAGCTGCATGGAGCATGGCAGCAGCATCAAGCTGCATGGACCTGCAGCATCAAGCTGCATGGAGCTACATGGACCTGCAGGATCAAGCTGCATGGACCTGCAGCATCAAGCTGCATGGAGCTGCAGCATCAAGCTGCATGGAGCTGCATGGACCTGCAGCATCAAGCTGCATGGAGCTGCATGGAGCTGCATGGAGCTGCAGCATCAAGCTGCATGGAGCTGCAGCATCAAGCTGCATGGAGCTGCAGCATCAAGCTGCATGGACCTGCAGCATCAAGCTGCATGGACCTGCAGCATCAAGCTGCATGGACCTGCAGCATCAAGCTGCATGGACCTGCAGCATCAAGCTGCATGGAGCTGCATGGAGCTCAGCATCAGTGGCTGTAATTTAAAGCTTCTGATTGGTTGTCAGGATTCCTCCGAGGGGATGTGTTGGTTGCAGCGCATCAACGCCTCGCTGCCAGAATGAGCTCGTTATCGCCCCATTAGTATTTATGACAGAGTTGGCTGAACTCACTTCCCTCACCATCAAAGCGAAGATGAAAAGAGAGTTGAAGCAATAAACGGAACTGCCATTAAAATAACAACTGTAACATCATTTTCATGGCACACTGACTTTTAATTAGGAGAATGGCGTCTCTATATTCCCACTTGGCACCCTGAACGCCTCCTCTTGCACCGCCTCCTTCCTCGGATGACCGGGACTCAGCGGCGCTCTACAGCTTTTCATCACGGGTGCAAAGACAGAAGGAGGTTGATGAAGGGAGTTCATTAGGTGAAGTGGAACACCAGAAATATTCATGGGCAGCTGCTTGGGCATCAGCAAGGGGCGGGGCATGGCATCAGCAAGGGGCGGGGCATGGCATCAGCAAGGGGCGGGGCATCAGCAAGGGGCGGGGCGTTCGAGCAGCTCTGCAGGCATCGGTTCAGTTGTGGCCAATCCGGAGTTAGTTGCAGAGCTGTTCTGCAGACCAACCGTGACCTGACAAGGACGATAAAATCGACGTCTCGTCCTTATTTCTGTTATTTAAAGAAAAAAAAGGTCAAAGTCACGTTATTTTAAGGTATTAATTTATATTTTATTGCCCCTCTGATGTCCTGCAGCTTGCGGTCAGCAGGTTTTTCTTCCATTGAAAGGAACAAATGTTTGCTTGGAACCTTTATTTCCTCCCTTCTGTCCCTCTGGTCGCTACCGTCTCCATGGCAACTTTCATTAAATAGGAAAAAGATTAATAGAAAAGTACTTCTGTACATTTTTATCTTTCTTGTTCCTCCGTTGAGGAGCATCGAGGAGTTCGGACACACAAAGTGTCTGCAGCCTCTCAAACCTAATGAACAGTAGCCAGAATGTGTAGCAGCTTAGCTTCATATCACCTTCTGATTCTGATATAAGAAGGAATGAAATGCTTAAAGACACTTTGAATGAAACGAAAAACACTCGTATGAAACATTGTGCAGCAGTTTTATTCTCACAAAGCCTCATAAAAGTATCTGACGTGCGTTGTGATAAAAGTACGATACATGTTTGTGCATTTTTTTGTGTGTAAACAAAAAGCATGAAATGTTTCGGGAAACATTCCATTCATGCATGCTGAGTAAAATAAACTATTTTAAAAATATTTGTGTGACTTTAATAGCAGTGCCATAAGCAGTAACCCTGTAGGTCGTAGGAACGTTCCCGGTGGTGCAGTCCTCGGTGGTAAAGTGCTTCCATGCAGTGAATTTAAGGCAAAGTTAGAAGACCAAGAAGAGGAAGTGAGTTCGCCTCTTACGGCGATTCACCTCAAGTGGCTTAGCATGCCGGTCGGTTGTGTTAGCTAGCAGCCGTTCAGCAGCGCGGGTTGCCCATTCGGCAGTAGCAGACAGTTCTGAAGATCCGACACTGGCAGAAGGCGCAGAAATCACAGCACACGTTTCCTGATGTTTTACAGCTTCCCCACAGGGGGACGCAGTCGGCGGGAGGAGGAGGACGCTTCTTCACACCGAACTTGTTCTGCGAGGAAGAGAGAAGCAGGATCGCTGCGTGAGAAACAAGCGGCTTCATCACTTGTTTGTTGTTTTTTTTAACTTCAACTCCTGTTGCAAGTAGTGCGGTACCCTCCCCGCTGCCATAACAGCAGTTAAACGCGCCGGCGTCGTGTGGTCAGTTGATGTTTGCTCGTCATCACAAACGATCTGATTCGGATTAAACACGCTTTTATTTTTGTACCCACCTTTTTTTGTTTCTTGTTTCTCTTCTTCTTCTTCCCTGATTTCGGTAACTCTGTAAGACAACATTAGCTAATGAGAGGCCGTCTACAACTTCATGAATGCTATTAACAATAAACTACATTGTGTATTATAATCGTGCTTCACTTCGACATCTTCGAGCATCGCAGCCACTTCTACACTTCTATCCTCTCTCTTTGTGCACATTACAAATATTTGGACGACTTCGGGTTCAGTATCGAGAGTCTCGGCTTTCACCTGGGTACATGAATGAAACAAATTGTTTCCGGTGTTTCTGCAAATGTTTCGACATCTTCAACCTGCCAACTTACCTACAATAAGAACCGGGGGGGAGCCGGTGTCGACGCTTTGAGAGAGAGCGTTGGAGAGAACAACCCGGTTGGTGGAGAGTCGGTCGTCAGGGATCATGTGTCCGGAGCAACGGAAGAACTCTGTTGCAACGAGGACAAAACAGCCCAGCAGCAGGACGGCCTGCATCTTCTCCTGGAACAAGAGGCACCAAGAAAACGAGGCACAGGTCAGTTTCTGAATCATTTTCCAGACAGGAATGAAAATATTCCATATTTAGTTCTGTAGTTTCTTTGTCTTTTCTGCACACAGAAAATCTCAACAAACGAAGAACCTCCCCGGCCGCTGCGTGAGGCTGATGATTGCATCTTCATCATGAACATGAATGTGTCCACGGCCCGGCCTCCTGCAGCCTCTGCCTGGTCCTGACTCCTGCCAATGGTACCTCCTAGAAGACGGCCGGTCTCTGAACACGACTAAGCAACAATCATTCAATCCGCAGCTTTCCGAACCGGAGTCCTTGGAGGGCCAAAACAACGACCCCCCCTCTGATTAGAAGACCGCTTCCACGGCTGAACCGATTCCCAGGACATGTCCCCCCCTCCCCCAGATCAACTACGTCCTTTCTATGACAAAGACGATACTGATTGTACCGGCTCCCTAAACCCCGACTGCAAGGGGCAGGTTGGCCTGGAAGCCACCTCGGGTCGGCTCCCTGAGGAAAGCTGAGGTCTTCACTACACCACCACTCGCTTTAACTCTTCCTCCATCACCTTCAAGCAATCAGCAGCCACGTCTGAACGACTCCAATGTTTTACAAGTGTCTTGAGGGACCCGCCCGGCCCCAAATGAAGGACCACCTCCCTGCACTCCGCCCGACCCACCTGGAACAATAAACACAGGTGTGTTCATTAGCTCTGTGGCGAACACCATCACACCATCACACCATCACACCATCACACCATCACACCGTCACACCATCACACCATCACACCATCACACCATCACACCGTCACACCATCACACCATCACCCTTCAGAAGAGTCCTAACAACCCCTTTATTGGCTGCTGATGCAAACGTGTGCTCAACCCTCAAACTCCTGGAGCTGAGAGCTCGGATGCTGATCACCACGGCTGCAGCTGTTTAATGACCAGAACGTTCCCTCAACAACCCTCCTGTCAGGTACGGTGTTCCTCCGGGGGTCAACACCAACTCATTGTCTTTGTTCAAGCTTGTTCTGGGGAAAATCGTTCAGACATGGAGTTTCTTTCCATTTGTTTGCTGCTGCCACGGATCTCCGTCCTTGTTAGACCTGCTGAGTTCCATCAACGACTGCTGACCCGAGTTCAAACACTGAATGCCGAAGAACGTTGTGTGCCGGCCGATCATCCCAACCAATCCTCCCTATTTTAAATCTGTTGCAAGAGATCTGGAAGTTTAGTTTTGATTGCAAGTTAAATGTTGAGAATGACACCGTGAGCCTGCTCAGTGATCTGAGGGACCTCGTCTGCAGTAGTTTTATCTCAGGGCCGTCTGGAGATGAAAGGCGACAGTGATTGCAGTCGGGCCCCCCAGGAATGACTGTCTGCTTCTTTAAAACGTCTTCTGCAGACACATTGTGACCTGTGCACCATCCTCACTGATCCTTTACCATGATGTTATATACCTTCATCATCTTATTATTGTTTTTTCTCTGATCCCTCCTGTTAGTGGACCTTTGACCTCCTCAGGTTGTCGGGCCCCCGGCGCTGCTCTGAGCTCCCTCCTCTGTTCTTTCTTTACCTCAGACTGCCGCCCAGACAAACTCAATAATAAAGTGGAGGACACCACATTGTACCAACACGTGGTCCTGCAGGGATAAAACCTCCCGCGGAGGTTCACGTCGTCTGAAAGCTGCAGCCACTCCTCCAGAACATATATCAGTCGGGTCGATGTGGAACAAGCCCCCCCAGCTTTAAACCTCCACATCAGCCAGGACTTAAAATGTCTGCTTTCTCTTGAAACAAAGCATGGATTTCCTGAGCGCCCTGAGACGCCCCCCTCCCTCCTGAAACTCCCCCCTCCCTCCTGAAACCACGGCCAGCATGTTACAGTCTGTGCAGGCCTGAGAGACCTGCAGCTGATGGTCCGAGCAGCCCAGCATTCTCCCAGAACTCTGCTCCCGGCCACAAGGGACATTAATCAGAAGCAGTGCCGGCACCAGCAGAGCCCCCCTCCCACCTCAGCTACGCATTAATTCAACCTGTTGAACCAGCTGCACATCAGATGTGAAATAGAAGATTTGTTGTGGTTAAAACTTGATTAAAATACAAATTAAATTACTAATTATTTAATGAGAAGATTTAAGGTTCATTACAAGACAAAGAACATCAAACTACAAGAGAGTCATTTCACACAGTCCATGAACAGTTTGCCCTCAGATCCACGAGCTAACGGCGGCAGAGATCCACGAGCGAACGGCGGCAGAGATCCAGTTGAAGTAACAAATAAAAATAAACGAGAAATAATCAAACCAGAAGCTGAATCTTCACTCAGATTTGATCTTTAAGGATTTAAAGGATGTTTTTAGAGTGCAGGTCTAGTTGCTGAGACGTGTTCTGTCCCAGCAGGAGTTACCTGAGGACACCGAGGAGAACCAAACACACGGAGCTCCAGTTCTTCAATAACAACAACAACCTGTGTGAATCTGCACGAAACCTCCAGACCAACTTACAAACTGCGACTTCCACAGGTGATTCCTGGAGGAGCTGCAGGATGCTGCGGATCAGAAGGACGCAGCTCTGCAGACTCTTTGCAGTCCGTTGACTCTCTGAATATCCTCATCATTGTAACTTCATCTGGTGTTAAGTTGTTGGATTGTTTGTCCTCGAAGCCACTTTAAAAAAACAAAACCTAAGTGAATTCTGCTGCCTCGTCCACGGGCCAAAGTATCAACAAGAAAGTATTCTGTCCTCAACGTGATATAATATAGAACATCTGGAAGCTGTTTGCTGCCTTCCTCCAACATCTCCAGGATCTGCACCACCCAATGGAAGTGACGGAGGTGAACACGTGTGCAGGAGCTGCAGAGGAACCTTCAGCCGGACCGTCAGGCCGGTGAACAGAGGGGATGATGGAGGACGAGCCGGGGGACGGGGTGAGCCGGACGAGGCCCCGAGGGAAGCACACGCGAGGGGTTAACTAAACTAAAGGACGTTTACTAACACAGATGAATGATTTAACAAAGTTAATCAAATGTAATGTTTCACAAAAGAAACTGACGGAAACATTCTGCCACTGCCGACTCAAGATAATATCAACAGATCAGAACTGCAACTCACTACCAGCTCTCCCCCCGACTCTGTCCCCACTGTCGCTGGACTAACTGCATACATACCTCAAATCACACACGCATGCACACACACACATACATACTGTGAAGCTGTGGCCTCTTTTGCTGCTAAATGCACTTTTTGCACACAGAACGTACTGTTCAATCAGCTGCTGCTGCCACAAACACACACACACACACACACAAACACACATGCACACACACGCACACTGAAGTTCGGACTCAGTACGGATTTGCCTCAATGCACAATTGTACATATTACAGTATTATACAGTATTTATAGTATTTAACAGTACAGTATTGTTATTTTCTACAGTATTTTATTTTATCATTGCACTCTGCTGTCTCATTTGCACTATGTTGTCTGTTACTTGTCCTGTCGTTGTCCTTTGTTTTTGTTGCACCGTGGTTTGAGTGAGGAACGTAATTTCATCCCTATGTATGTCTGACATTTATAGGTGTGACAATAAAGAAATCTTGAATCTTGAATCTTGAACCCGACGTGGTGCCGGGGAAGGAGCTGCTGCTGCCAGGAAGGGGCGGGACTTAAGTACTCAGAGACACTGGCCAGCTGACTCCAATTCCTTAATGACTCCAGCTCCGACCAATCAGGAACACAGACACACACACACACACACACACAGAGGCTGCAGAAACACACACACAGAGGCTGCAGACACACACACACAGAGGCTGCAGACACACACACCGAGGCTGCAGACACACACACCGAGGCTGCA